>NW_020871361.1:52382-59882 GCF_003789085.1 Penaeus vannamei | reverse complement strand
GACATGCCTCAGGAACGATTCATCCCTGCTGTGTGGGAGAATGGGGGGAGAGGATAGCTTGGGGATTGGGGGTGGGGGAAGAGGAAGAACAGCAGGGAATAGCTCAGCCTAGCAGCTTGGGGGATTTGGGGTGGGGGAGGAAGAACAGCTTGGGGAAGGGGGAGGGGGGAGGGAATAGCTTGGGATTTGGGGGGGGGAAGAGAATAACAGCTTGGGGGAATAGCTTGGGGATTGGGGGTGGGGGAAGAGGAAGAAACAGCTTGGGGAGGGGGAGGGGGGAGGGGAATAGCTTGGGGGGGGTGGGAAAAGAGGAAGAACAGCTTGGGGAAAGGGGGGAGGGGAGTGGGAAAGGGGAATAGCTGGGGATTAGGGGGTGGGGAGAAGAGAAGAAAAGCTTGGGAGGGGAGTGGGAAGGGGGGGGGAGGGGGAAAGGGAGAATAGCTTGGGGATTAGGGGGTGGGGGAAGAGGAAGAACAGCTTGGGGAGGGGGAGGGGAAGAGGGAGGGGGGAAGGCGGAAAGGGAGAATAGCTTTGGGGATTGGGGGAGGAAGGGAAAACAGCTTGGGGGGGAGGGGGGGGAGGGGAAGGAGAATGGCTTGGGGATTGGGGAGAGGAAGAAACAGCTTGGGAAACGGGGAGGGAGGAGTGGGAAGGGGAATGGGAGAATAGCTTGGGGATTGGGGCTGGGGAAAATGGATTAAGGATGATCCGTTATAAAGGTTCTGCTCGACATTAACTCTGTCGGGGAAGATGAAGCAGACATACATTTAACTGGCTGCGAGAGCCGTGCGAGATACGACATTGGCTGCAGGAGGTTAATTACAGCAGCGAGGGGCGAGAGGGAGGGGAGGGAGAGGGGAGGGGGAGAGAGAGAGAGGAGGAGGAGGCGAAAGAGGGAGAAAGGGAGAGGTGGAGAGGGGAGAGAGGGGGAGGAGGGGGCGAGGAGGGAGGTGAGGGGAGGGGAGAGAGGGGGAGGAAGGAGGCGAAAAGGGGAGAAAGGGAGAGGTGGAGAGAGGGAGAGGAGGGGGAGGGAGGAGGCGAAAAGGGGAGAAAGGGAAAGGTGGAAGAGGGGGGAGGAATGGGGGAGAGAAGAGAGGGAAGGGGAAGGGAGGGAGGGTGAATGGGAGAGCTGAAGAGGGAAGGAGGGAAGTGAAGGGGAGGGGGAGGGAAGGAGGCGGAAAGGGGAGAAAGAGATGGGTGAAGAAGGTGAGGGGAGGAGGCGAGAAGGTATGGAAGGGGAGGAGGCGAAAGAGGGTGTAGGGAGGGGTGAAGGAGAGGGGAGGAACGAAAAGGGTGAGAGAGAGGGAATAAGAAGGTTGGGAGAGAAAAAGTGAAAGGAGAAGGTAAACGAAATGAAATAGGGAAGGGTGAAGAGAGTGAGCTGAAGCGAAGGGGTGTAGAAGGTGAGGGGAAGAAAGGCAAGAGAAAAAAAAGGGATAAAGGGGAGAGGAAGAGAGGTGAGGGGAGGAAGGCAAGAAGAAAACAGAGGGGATAACATAGGGAAGAGTGAAGAGGATGAGAGAAGTGTAGCGAGTGACTGAAGCAAAGATGAGGAAGAAAAAAAGAAAAAGGGAGACGAGGTAAAAGCGTTAAGTAAGAAGGGAATAAAAGAAGGTAAAGAAAGGGCAGATGAGAGAGAGAGATAGAGAGAGAACGTGATGTGATTAAGGATAAGGAAACGACGAAGAAGGAAAATATAAGAAAGAGGGATAACACAACGAAGTGAAGTAAGAGGCAAAGAGAGTAAGGAGAAAGAGCAAGACAAGGCGAAACAGAGAAAGAGACGAGAATGTAGGAGAAGAGGAAAGGCGCAGAGGGTGAAGTTAAAAGCCATCCGGTATGTCAGTCGAAGGCGGGTCGAAGCGAGAGTATGCGAGCTTCACCTCCAGACCAGCGAGGATGAAGCGGCTCCAGGTGACGGAGGAGGGTGATTCGAGCAAGTTACGGGCTCCTGAAGCTTGTTCCTGCTCATGCAAACACAAGCACAAGATATGAGTGACCTGTTCGGCGCTTGCTCAATGAAGGGTGAGTCGGACAGAGAGGAAAGGGAGGGAAGGAGGGAGGAGGAGAGAGGAAGGAGGAAGGAAGGAAGGAGGAGAGGAAGAGAGGAAAGAGAGAGGATCATATCAAGATTTCGACATATATATATATATATTATATATATATATATATATTATATATATATATATATATATATATATATATATATATGTGATATATATATATATATATATATATATATATATATATATATATATATATAGTATATATATATATATATATATATACATGTGTGTGTGTGTGTGTGTTGTGTGTGTGTGTGTGTGTGTGTGTGTGTGTGTGTGTGTGTCTATATATATATATATATATATATATATATATATATATATATATATATATATATATATATATATGTATATATATATATATATATATATATATATATATATATATATATATATATATATATATATATATATATATATATATATATATATATGCATGTATATACACATACAAATTTGTGTATATATACATACATATATATATATATATATATATATATATATATATATATATATATATATATATATATATATATATATATATATATATATATATATATATTAAAACTCTCATTATCAATACCGCTTCATCAGCACCTCATCCTGGCCCTCACGACACGTCCCATCAACCTAACACTCCCCTTCCTCCCCTTGAACATCGGCGTCATCCCCGGCATTATCATTACCCTTCCCTCTGAAACAACCCGTGAAATTCTCCCCAAAGACGAAATGTCAAGGTCCTCGAGAGGCGGCGAGCGATTGCAGAGGCTGAAGCGCGCGAGAGAATCGATCTTTGCTGCACGCTCGGTCAGAACTCAAAAGATATTGCAGGAGAGAGTCGGTGCAGCGCGCGCCTCTTGATGGGAAGCACTCGGCGGGGTGAGGGAGGGAGGGAGGGAGAGGAGGGAGGGAGGGAGGGAGGGGAGGGAAGGGAGGGAGGGAGGGGAGGGAGGGAAGGGAGGGAGGGAGGAGGAGGAGAGGGGGGGTGAGGGAGAGAGAGAAAGACAGAGAGAGAGAGAGAGAGAGTTAAAGAAAGAAGGAAATGCAAGTGGCCTTTGACAAGTCTTTATGGAATGCGAGAGATAAAGAAAAATGAAAAAGAGAGAAAAAAAAAAAAAAAACAGGCAACAAAATATGGAACGGAATAGCACGCTCTTTGAAAAATTTTCGTACGAATATGTGCGAGAATCTGTGTTTCTTATTTACACTATATTTTCAGTTATATACTTTTAGATACTACTGTGTGTGTGTGTGTGTGTGTGTGTGTGTGTGTGTGTGTGTGTGTGTGTGTGTGTGTGTGTGTGTGTGTGTGTGTGTGTGTGTGTGTGTGTGTGTGTGTTATTGAGTGTCTGCTCATATATGCAAATGAACCCACCAATAGGAGTATATCCCTAAATCACAAAATCAAGCCAATAAACCCCACCCCCACCCCACCCCCATCTCCCCTCCCCTCAACCACAACAAAAGCCAATCGCAACCACGTGACCAACAGGTGTCTCGACGCTGCCAGTCCAGTCCCGATAAGTCATTTCCCAGCGTGAATGGCAGCCAATAATTTGTCCTTAAGCCGTGGCCAGATGGGCGGGACGGCGGCGGCGAGGGCGGCCAGGTGGGCGAAGGAGGCTGGTCGTGAGGACTGACCTTTTCTCTGCGAGCGCCAGGAGGAAAAGGTCTAATGGCCAGCTGGATGCTTCGTCAAACGGTTTCTGAGGATTTTGTTTTTCATTTGTTGATGGTGGTGTTGTTATTATTGTTAGTGTTATTTTTTTCTTATTTTTATTATTGTTAGTGTTATTTTTTTCTTATTTTTATTATTGTTAGTGTTATTTTTTTCTTATTTTGTTATACTTATTGATATTATTATTATATAATCCTCATCATCATTACCAACATCATCATTACTATTAACATTAATGTTGTTATCATCATTATCATCATTATTGTTATCAGTAGTATTTTTATTATTATTATTATTATTATTATCATTATTATAATCACTATCATTATTATTATCATTATTATTATTATTAACATCATTATTATAGTTTTGATATTATTATTATTATTGTTATCATTATTACTATTGTTGTCATTATTGTATTATCAATATTACCATTATCATCATCATTATTGATATTACTTTTATTACAATTAATATATTGATTATTATGATCATATTGTTATTGTTGTTGTTGCTGTTTTTATTTTCATTATCTCCATCATTATTTTCTTCATCATTCTATTATCATTACTCCCACTTTGACATTGTTGCTGTAGAAATCATTTTGCTTAAGCTTCTACTTACTTAGTTTTATATATAATATTTTTCACGATAATAGATCCGGGTTTCTTTTTTTTTTTAGAAACCATTATCATGTTTTCTTCCTCTCGACAGCAGATCCGGTTCATTGTTACCTATTTTAACAAAAGATTTTTTTTTTTTAACTCGAGAAGGGGTGCAAATTCGCCAGACAAACAAATGGCCGTTTTTATGCATATAACAACGTATTAACGTCAATAAAAAGCAGTAAAGAAGAAAACACTGAGGAATTAATTAGGATATCAAGACCATGGGCATATATATATATATATATATATATATATATATATATATATATATATATATATATATATATATATATATATATATATATATATATATATATATATATTATATTATATATATATATATATATATATATATTATAATATATATATTATATATCTATATCTATCTATCTATCTATCTATCTATCTATCTATCTATCTATCTATATATATATATATATATATATATATATATATATATATATATATATATATATAATATATATATATATATATATATATATATATATATATATATATATATATATATATATATATATATATATATATATATATATATATATATATATATATATATATATTATATATATATATATATATATTATATATATATATTATATATATATATATATATATATATATATATATATATATATATATATATATATATATATATATATATATATATATATATATTATATATATATTATATTCATATTTATGATTATTATTTTTCTGTTTATCATTATCATTATTAATATTCTTCTTCTTTTTTAAGTTTTTCCTTTTTTTACTGTTCTTATTAGTATCATTTTTATTTTACTATTTTCTGTTCTTTCCTTCGACACTTGTTCAGCATGAACTGTTTACCTTCTCATGATCATCCTCCTACGATCAATAGGGCTTAATGACAGATTGTGCATGAACTAAAAATGCGCTGAACTTTTCTAGGATTTGCGTAATCATTTGTCCCAATCGATTCCCGGAATCCTTTTGTCAGAAAATATGTTTGTCCATTATGAATGCAAATAGCTGCCGCTGTCTGGAGTTGCTCTGCCGAAGCTGTACAAACGTTTGCGTAGAAGAGATCGCTGTATTTCAAGAGGCAGCAATTGCTAAAGTGCTAAAAGCATTTATTGATTTATTATTTATTATTATTTTTTTTTTTTTTTACTACCGTTGTTCGAGTTCTGGAAGTGATATGTATTAGTAGAGCGTGTTAGTTAATTTAGAATCTTACAGGCGAGATGTCTAAGCCATACCTTAACATATGTGTAGAATCTAATAAAGATATATATGATTAGTAATATAATCAGTTTTCATGGATGACAGGAAATGAAAGAAAATAGAATCAACTAGAAGCACTCAGAGAAGGCATACCTCCGCCAAGGCAATAGGATCACTTATGCAAAAATATTCACACGAAGGATTAAATCACGTCTATCTCAAATTCACGTCCTTAAACATAATAATAACTAATGCAATCATTTAAAAAATTCCTGGATCTGGGTCATGATCCTGAGCAGCACTAAAATCTAATGGCATCGAAGTTAGGCTTAGACTGTTCATAACTTTTTTTTCATCCTGCTAAAGAAACAACTTAAAGCTACCAAAAACATAACCTCCTTGGCAGAGGTAATAATGTTAATGCTAATATTGTATTATTACTTTATCGCTCATTTTATATCACAAAGTCAATCATTTCAAAGATTTTAAAGTTTCCTGCTCTCAATAAATCAATATAATTGACAACAATCTATCAACGATCTGTTACATAATTCCAAACTAAAATTAATTTCTTGTCAGTGTTTGTCATGGCAACTGGAAAACAACAATGAGCGCGAGTCCGAGAATAAAAATGTAAAAAAAAAAAAGAAAGAAAGAAAGAAAGAAAAAGATATATATATATATATATATATATATATATATATATATATATATATATATATATAACTATATATATATATATATATATATATATATATATATATATATATATATATATATATATATATATATATATATATATATATATATATATATATATATATATATATATATATATATATATATATTATATATATAAATAAATAAAACTGGCACTATTACGGGTAAAATAATATGAAAATGTGATGTTGGTGGCATTCATTATGATAATGGTAATAATAATAAGGATAATAATAATAATTCTTAAAAAATAATAATAATAACAACGATAATTTCAATAATGGCAACAATGAAGATAACAAGGAAAACAGGAACAACCATAGATATTACTATCATTATCATTTATCATCATTAGTATCATTATTTTGGTAACCCTCCATCTGACCATAAAATAACAAAGGTTGTGACTACGAAAACAGAAATAACAATAAAACACCAATACTTAACCCAAAAATTTAGAACCTACAAATGATAACAATAATAGTAACCCCGATACTATGACCATCCTCAGTCCTGAAGCACCAAACTATCACCCGCTTTGGCACCCTCAAGGAGTCGAATTTGCTGCACCGGATCGAGAGGAAGGAGACGAGGCTGAGGCTGAGCCATCTGAGCCGAGGAGCCAGACCTTCTCCTTGACTCGTTTGGATAGACTGAAGGAGATCAGTCTGTCGGTCGACCTCTTCAGCGGCGTCTTGGGTTTTCGTACGCACCTTCAGTATAGGACGGGTATGAATACATTTATATATATATATATATATATTATATATATATATATATATATATATATATATATATATATATATATATATATAATATATATATATATATATATATATATATATAAACTATTATCATCATCATTATCATTCATTTATTATTGATATTATTATGATAATTATCACCATTTTTTTGTTGTTAACATTATCATTGTTATTTTTAACAACATCCTCATCAGTGTTAGTGCTGATGTTAAAAATTTTACTTTGTTATTTATAGTCATTATTCCTGTCCCATTAAGCAAACACAAACAAAAAAGGAAAAAGACAAAACCTCATCCCCGAGATAAAGCGAGGCGCCACTCGATCCCCCCGCCGACAGCATCGAACTCATTACAATAATTAAAAGTGAGGCGCCG
>NW_020871361.1:42382-49882 GCF_003789085.1 Penaeus vannamei | reverse complement strand
AAATCAAATACTCCTACGACACCGCCCCCCCCCCCTTCCCCCCAAAAAAGCTCTTTCACATTATCTTAGATAAGAAATCCCCGCAGTTGAGCTTCTTTGGAATGACGAACTCTTCAGCGATATTGGTTCAACGAAAAAAAAAAAAAAAAAAAAAAAAAAAAAAAAAAAAAAAACTCAAAGAAAGACATTTCGGTGTAAATGAGAAGCGGTAAAAGTTTAGGAGTTTAAGAGAAGCTGCACTGTCGGACGTGAGGAGAGAGAGGGAGAGATAGAGAGGAGGAGGAAGAAGAGAAAGAGAGAGAGAGAGGAGGAGTGGGAGAAAAAGAGAGGAGAGTAGAAAAGGAGAGAGGCAGAGAGAGAGAGGGGGGGGGAGGAAAAGGGAGGGAAAGAGAGATAGAGAGAGAGAGAAGGAAGAGAGAGATGGGAGAGGGAAAGAGAGGAAATGGAGAGAGAGAGGGGAGAGGGAAAGAAAGAGATGAGAGGAACAGAGGCAGAGAGAGAGCGTGGAGAGAGAGAGAGAGAGGAGGAGAGGGAAAGAGAAAGACGGGAGAGGGAAAGAAAGAGATGAGAGGGGATAAGAGAGAAAAGGAGGGGCGAGAGAGAGAGAGGAAGAGAGGGAGAGAGAAAAGGAAGAGAGGGGAAAGGGAATAGGAAGAAGAAAAATAGGAGGCAGAAGAGAAGAGGAAAAGAGAGAGGGGGAGAGGGAGAAGGCGATAGTGAAAGAGAGTGGGAAAGAGAATGAGAAAGAGAGGAGAAGGGGAAGGAATGGAATATAATAGTATATAGGTAGAAAAGTAGATAGATAAATGAGTGTATGTTGTGTGTGTGTGTGTGTGTTGTGTGTGTGTGTGTGTGTGTGTGTGTGTGTGTGTGTGTGTGTGTGTGAAGCCTGTCGCTTCCAATGCTCATCTCAGTCTCAAAACATGAAACGCTACCGACTTGCCATAAGAGCGAAATCCGTGTGGAAAGCCTACCAAAATCATCCCTAAAGCACTTCCTCCTCATTTCAGCAAAACTCTCCGTATCATATTCATCCTGCCAGTCATTCTGCGCAAATTTATTTTACTTCTATTGACGGCGATTGTGGCAAAATATTCTTGATTGTTCCGGGAGAAAATTATTCACCAATTGATATATGAAATTTCGTATAAAAGCGACTGTCATTTAAAATCAATCAACTGTCAAAACCGATATGGCACTAGAAATTGACACGCATAATAGTCGGATCGTTGTTGATCAAAAATGAATTGGAAAAAAATACATTGTATAAACAAATAATGAATTTTGATGCAGACTGGCAGGTTTACGAGCCAGAATTCATAACATTGTTTTCGTAACGAGGAACAATGATGAAAATGCCAAGGCTTATGATGATGGTGATGATGATGATGATGATGGGAAGGAGGTGATGATAAATGACTATGATGATGATGATAGTGTTGATGATAATGTTAAAGATGATCATGACTATAATGTTAATGATAATGATGATGATCAATGAAATCATTATCATTATTACTATTATCACTTCATTCACATTCACATTATCATATACATATATGTTTATGCATATATATATTATATATATATATCCATATATATATAATATATATATATATATATATATATATATATATACATATATATATATATATATATATATATATATATATATATATATATATATATACTATATATATAATATATATATATATATATATATACTATATATATATATATATATATATATATATATATATATATATATATATATATATATATATATATATATATATATATATATATATATATATATGCGAACATATACATACGTATATCATCACACACGCGTATTTTCCCCAGTAATCCTATTCCTGTTGTCTGCGGCGCGTGTGTTATCCTCGGGCTCTCCTCCTCGTGGCCGCATCGCCGCCCTTGCCTCTAAGACGCTCGCATCAGACGGGAAATTTCCCTTGAGATGTTATGCCGCGTTTATGGCTCCGCAGAAGGCAGTTGCGTCTTAACTAAGGCGGAGAAAGGAATCAAACCCTGTGGGAGGATTTTTGGTGTTTGGGATTCCTCGTTGACAGAAGGGGTGCGAGTTGCTCCTTTTTGCCTTCCCTGCTTCTTCGTTTTGGGTACATATATACATATCCACATATATATATATATATATATATATATATATATATATATATATATATATATATATATATATATATATATAATATATATATATATATATATATATATATATATATATATATATATATATATATATATATATATATATATATATATATATATATGTATATATGTATATATATATATATATATATATATATATATATATATATATATATATATATATATATATATATATATATATATATATATATATATATATATATATATATATATATATATATATATATATATATATATATATATATATATATATATATATATATATATATATATATATATATATATATATATATATATATATATATATATATATATATATATATATATATATATATATATATATATATATATATATATATATATATAATATATATATATATATAATATATATAATATATTATATAATATATATATATATATATATATATATATATATATATAATATATATATATATATATATATATATATATATATATATATATATCATAGAATGAGAGATACACAGAAATTGAATTTTGAAAAAAAGTGTCTTTGATCTATATCTCTTTTTTAAGACATAATAAAGTTCTTAAGGATTCGTCTTGGATGAAGGGATTTTTTTTTCTTTTTTTCAGCGATTCCTCTAAGTCAGTTTAATGGAGTTCACGTTCCACAGCCCTTTCAGCTTCTTGCTTCTTTCGTTTATTATCCTCTCTTTCATTCCTTCTCTTCTCCTGCGCTTTTACTTGTGTTATTCTTCGTGTTGTTGTTTTTGGTTTTATTTCTTCTGTACTACTTGTTATCTCTGTTTTGTTTATTTTCCCTATTTCTTTTTGTTACTTTTCGTTTCCTTTCCTTTTTTATCGTATCTTATCTCTTCTTTCTTGTTGTTATATTCCCCCGTGTCTCGTAATTTTTATTGTTTCCCATTGTTATTTACTTCCTCGCTTTTTAGTTTCCTTCTCTCCTTCCTCTGATTCTCCTTCTCCACTTTCTCCTCTCTCTCTTTTCAGTTGTTTTCTTTTGCGCCTTGCCTCTTCCCTCTATTCTAATTTTCTTTCATTCTCGTCCCTTTGTTCGCTTTTCTTTGTATATCTCTCATCCCTCTTTCTGTTTAATTTCATTTCCCTACCTCTTCCTTTCTCTCTTATTTGGCTTTCTCTCTGCATATAGCCAAAGGTATTTTAAGAGACTCACTCACTTTATCATTATGGAAGACATGCGAAAATTGCAACCATACGCAAAGTTACATCAGATGTTGCAGAGACGGATATGTGATTTTGACCGTCTATTGCGGCGGCACTATCTGAACATAAATCTACGGACTTTGTACGCCACATTTCATTAACTATAACTAAACTAAACTATCTCCTATTTATATATTTCATGTTTATTTTTTACATCTTTCTTGTATCTCTATCTTCTTTTTTTCTTTACTTCTCTTCTCTTGTTTGCGTTTATTTCTTCCCGTTACCTTAGACTGAATGATATGAAAAAGCAGCTCTAGAGTATATATTTGTCAGAACGGAGAAGACATAATTCTTTACACATCATCAGCATAAATTAAATTGCTGTTGATGATGTTATTAGTCATAAGGAAGACAACCTACAATAAACATGACAATGACAGTACCATCAACAGTGAATTCGATACGCGATATGATAGTAGCAAAGGTCGTGCGTTTATTCATAGTATATAATGAGCACAATAATAATGCAAGTAATAATAACAGTACAAATATGATGATGATAATCACGGCAACGCTTTTAATAATGATAAAAAACAATAAAGTATTCATGTTGACAAATGTAGAAAAGGCAAACAATAAAGATAATCATAACTATAATGAACAGCCAATATAGTTAAAACATTCAGAATTAACATATTTATCAAACAGTTGTGTCTGATTTTAAATTCAAAACATCCAATGTTAAACAATCATTTACACAGAATAAGAAAATACAAATTCGAATTTGTTATGATACTTCCTTGTTCATCACATATGCTTATCAGCTTATCGAAACATATCTTAAATTATAGTTATTACGAGATATACATTGTATAGAATAGGTCTCAACAAGAATAAATGAGACGATAACATATAAAAATACGAGAATAATGATAAAACATGATGATAATTCAATAGCAAAACTGACTCAACCTCCTATTAACCAAAATCACTTCGAAAATCATCCTCAGAATTTTTACAATATTAATGCCTCAAGTATTGTTAATAAACATCAGTAAACTACGGTAATGTGTATCCAATTACGTTATCTGAAGCTTCTCCATCAAATTAATCTTATCATCATCATTATATTTTACCAGTTTATTCAGCTATTCCAGGGAATGTCATTGTCAAGCTTCATCGGAATTCATGATCAATAAAAAAGTAATGATAGATTGATTAGTAAGTAAATACTGCACACACCAAAAAGTTATTCACTTCCATTCTCTTTCATATTATATCGCTATTGTCATTTTCTCAGTATTGGTTCCATGAAATCGAGATCGCTGTTTATACATACATACGCACAGACATGTATATATATACATATATATATATATATATATATATATATATATATATATATATATATAATATATATATATATATATATATATATATAATATATATATATGTATGTGTGTGTGTGAAAACATATCCACATATATGTATCTATATATTTATAAACATACGTGTGAGCAAAAGCATAATTGCCTCCCCTGCCTCCATTGCGCCAGCTGCCGCAGCCAAAAGCGCCTCGTGGAAAATGCTCTATTCCCATACCAGTCGTAACACGATTCTAAGTTAATGATAATGCTTTCTGTATTTCATTTAAAATGCAGCGACCTAATCCCTTGTATTTTTTTTCCGGGTTAAGCGTTTTACTCTACTCTGATTACGTTATATAAATAGAAAATTTCCGCATTTCAAAGCCAAATATAAACTTTATATACTGTTCACGGACAGTGATGCACACAAGTATAGACCATACACACATGCACTCACAATCAGATACACGCAATATGTATGTGTATATGTATGTGTCTATCTATTTATCTATCATTCCGTCTATCTATATATGTTTATGTATACATGTTTACACACACATACACACACACACACACACAACACACACACACACACACACACACACACACATACATACAAACACACACACACATATAATATATATATATATATATATATATATATATATATATATATATATATATATATATATATATAATATATATATATATATATTATATATATATATATATATAGTATATATATATATATATATATAATATATATATATATATATATATATATATATATATATATATATATATATATATATATATATATATATATATATATATATATATACATATATATTTTATAAATGTATTTCACACAGAACACAAACACACCATGTATAGTAAGGCCTACGTAGTGTATAAAACGAAAACATCATATATAATTTTCAATACTTGATATACAGTATGTTACGTAATTCATAATGCAAAATATATAACGTAAGAATTGGCTCATTCCAGAGCTAATTAAAGACATGCCTTTCTTAATACTCACCCTCTCTCTCTCTCTCTCTCTCTCTCTCTCTCTCTCTCTCTCTCTCTCTCTCTCTCTCTCTCTCTCTCTCTCTCTCTCTCTCTCTCTCTCTCTCTCTCTCTCTCTCTCTCTCTCTCTCTCTATCTATCTATCTATCTTTCATTCTCTCCTCACCTGTATCTCTGTTTCATTCTCGTGTTGAATACATCTAGTTTTTGTTTTTATTAGCATTATTATCATCCGCATATTTTTCAAGACTGGTGTTACAAATAACAGTTGTTTATGCAAATGACTTGTCCCAGTACAGCTGACAATGTTGTAAAGTCTAATATGGCGAAAAACGTGACATTTACTGTCGGTAGGATAAAAAAAATTCTGCCGGAAAATGAGATAAAATAGTGTTCATCATTCTGCTTCTCTCTTTGTCTCTCCCTCTCTTTATGTCTGTCTTTCTCACTGTCTGATTATTTACTTATTTGTCTATTTTATCGATTAATTATCGCAATAACTTCAATTTGTCAATTCAAAACTTTCTATTTTAATATTTACTCTTCTCCTCATATACTGCAAATTCACACAGATTAAAGAAAAAAAAAAAAAAAAGCAAAGCAAACATGGTATTTCGCTGCACTGTATATACACGCACACACATAGATATTCTGAAGCAATTTAATTTCGCGAATTCAATTTAGCCGGCGAGTCAAATGCCCTCTGAGAATGGCGCCGCTAATTGCTCTGTCTTTGGGTAGCGAGCGTCTTTCATTCACGTATTAAATCTTTCCGTTTTGTGACTCTCTTCGGATGGAGGACGAGGTCAAATTCTCGTCTTCTTGTCTTGTCTTTTTCTCCTTCTTCTTCTCTTTTTCTCATTCTTATTCTTTTTACTCTGTTCTTCTTCTTCTACTACTTATTATTATTATTATTATTCTCTTCTTTTTCTTCATCCTAATCTGCTATTTTATCTTCTTATTATTATTACTATTATTATTTATATACGCTTTTCTTTGATGTATATTTCATGTTTCTGTTTACTTATCATGTATTTCCTATTTGTATGTAAATCCGTGTCTTTCCATTTTCTTTTTAGCTTCTTCTTGCGTATACCTAACTATCTATGTCTTTTGCATATTGTACTTGCATGCATTTACATATCTTGATAAGAGTAAATACACGCAGACATATACGAACTCATACGCGGTCAACGCACAGCCGTCACCCCGAGACTGACACCTTAGCCTCAGCTCTCAACGTCTTGGCTGGGGGGCGGGGGGGGGGGGGGGAGGGGGTGAATGCCTCCAGGACACGAGATATGGTTCAAGGTGGCGCTTCCTCCTTGGTTTCCACTCGATAAACCCTATACAAGGAACCTTCCCTGCTTATCTCCTTCCTGCCTGCTCCTCTTCCCTCCTTCACGGGCCTCCTCCTTTTCCCTTTAGTGTCTCCATTATTCCCTTCTTTCATCTATGAAGGAAAAGCATATATATATATATATATATATATATTATATATATATATATATATATATATATATATATATATATATATATAGAGAGAGAGAGAGAGAGAGAGAGAGAGAGAGAGAGAGAGAGAGAGAGAGAGAGAGAGAGAGAGAGAGAGAGAGAGGAGACAGACAGAGAGAGACAGAGAGAGAGAGAGAGAGAGAGACAGAGAGAGAGAGAGAGAGAGAGAGAGAGAGAGAGAGAGAGAGAGAGAGAGAGAGAGAGAGAAAGA
>NW_020871361.1:20000-21321 GCF_003789085.1 Penaeus vannamei | reverse complement strand
AAATACCCGAAAGAGACTGAGCCATAAACAAAGTCCAGGAACTCGTTGCATTTGCACTTCTCACTGCACAGAAAGTTACATTCATTTCACTGTCCTACGTTGCAATTTTTGCTTTATGCAATGAAGTCACTCGGTTGCTCTGAACATGTTGCTGTTTACCCTCCATTCTTTCTTTTTAAGTTATCGAGTTTTTTTCTTTTGTTTTTTATAATTGTTGTTTATTTTTCATTTTCATCTTCTCCTGCGTAGTAATATGTATTAATTCATTAGCTACCAATTCCCTTATTTATTCATTCATTGAAACTTTTTTTTTTTTTTTTACTTTTTTTTTCTTAATCGATTCGTTCATTTTATTCTATTCATTTATCTGTCTTCATCGATTTGTCTTTGCATTTATCTTATTCCATTTATTTGGCTTTGCAATGATTGTATATCATGTATTTTAAGCATTTATTTTTCATTTATTCATCCATCATTTATCTATTCATTTCTTATTCACGTATTTCAATCCCCTTTCGAAATCATCTATTGGAATAGATTAAGTGGGCTTATTCTTTTATGTCTATCTTATAGGATTTTTAAAAATGTATAATAATCTTATTTCGTGGCCATTTCTTTTTCTTTTTCTCTTTTTTATTCTATTCTTCCTCTTTCTTTCGGACTGCAATGGTCTCGTGATAATTTCAAATTCATTTTCGATACATGAGCTGCTCTTTTGTCTTATTAGATTGATTAGATATTGATAGACAAATGCCGATACCGAGAGATGGATATAGATATGAATACATATATGCATAGATAGATAGATAAATGTAGATATAAATATGGATAGAAATATATTTATTTATGAAATTGATTATAAGGATTTTGATTTTAATTCCTCATTTACTGAAGATGGTTAAGAAATGTCAGTGATATTTGTTTTCATTTTTTTTTCTTTTCTTTCATTTTCATTCTTCGTCTGGAAACTACATATTCTCTCTTCATTTCTTTCCTCATCACAAAGTTACCAGACGGATTTTTTTTTTTTTTTTTTTTTTTTTTTTTTTTTTTTTTTTTTTTTTGCTTAGTCACTGGCGAGCAAGTATTACAAGAGATAAAACTATTTTGCGAGCATTAAGCCCAAAGTCCCAATGGCGGTGGGTATGATAATGACCCTAGTTGACATTTAGCACCATGGGGAAGAGGGGCAATAAATATACTTTTTCTTTTTCTGAGATTAAGTGCCGGTCTCCGAATTAGACTCTGGGGAGGAAAACACACTCATTTCTTCTCCTTAATTAGCTTCTCTCTCTCTCCTCTCTCTTCTCTCTCTCTCTCT
>NW_020871361.1:0-7500 GCF_003789085.1 Penaeus vannamei | reverse complement strand
ATCGCCTCGACAAAGTTATTATGGTTGAATTGTGTTTTCTTTCTTTCATTTGAAGGGAGGCGAAAAATACTATCAGCTTTCCAACCGTAGTATTGATTGATTTATGTGATGTGCGCTGCGTGATGAGTGGAGTGAAGTGGAGTGAGCGTGAGGTATTAGGTGATGGATGGTGACGTTAAGTATCATCGGAATTGAGGTTGGGGTGGTCCATTGGGATCTTATCTGTTGTAGCTTGTGATCTTAGTATCTTTGATGCTTTGAGCGGTTTATCTTTATCTATGGTAGGATGCTGTATGCTGTAGTCGTGGGGTGGAGTCGTGTGAGTGCGTTGGGTAGTCGGTTGTATCTTAGTGCTGTGACGTTGTATCGTTGGATCTTTATCTGTGATGAGTCTGGTTATCGTTGTATGCTGTGTAGTGCGTGGTGTAGTCGTTAATATCTTTATCGTTGTATGGGGGCGTGTGTATGGCTTTACTTTATCTTTATCGATGGTATCTTTGATTATATCATTTATATATCCTCTTTGTTTGTTTCATTGGCTGATAGTCCCAACCACTCGTTACACTTTTATATGTATTTGCTAACTATTTGTTCCTCGTTCATCCTGTTGTATTCGTCTTCTCAACAAAAACGAACAAGTATATAAGGTCATAATACTTAAGTACAAGTAGGCACTACATCTCAGGCAACAGTGGGACAATTATAACAAAATTAAAGTACACTGTATCCAAACAAGAATCATTGAACATATCGCCACATTTCAGAACAAATAGATGGAAATAGATAAAACAAAAAGTTTACCCGAATAGAAGAAAACATAAAGAAATAGGTTGGAATAGCCGATCAAGTGATTTTAAAAAATCCATATATCATTACAAGAAAATAATTAACGTATTAAGGGAGATTTATCAGCTGTCACAACATTTAAGGTGACGCAACCATCCCGAATATATTTGTATACTTTTTACCATAACTTTACTTATGTTAGTGATGAAGAGTGTGTGACTTCAGCAACAAATACAGAACCCTTTTAGCATATATTTGTGCATGGAAAAGGGTACCAACTATCACTATTATGCTTCCTGAAATATAACGCCTTTCCTTATATGCAATTTTACTTATAATACAATGCACTTCATGGGCTGCATTACGTTAATTTTTTTTATCGAAAAGATAAACAAATGCTAATTATATATGCTTCCGTCGCAGGGATCCACTAATTGCCGTACATGCTAATTAGAAAATAAGCATAATTACTTTCTGTTTAACTGTGCATATTACAGAAAAAAATGTGTGTGTGATGTTGTGTGTGTTGTCGGTGTGTGTGCGTGCGTGCGTGCGTGCGTGCGTGCGTCGTGCGGTTGCGTGTGTGCGTGCGTGCGTTTGCGTGCGTCTCAGACTTAACTGTCTACCGCTGTGTCAATAAATTAAATCCTTTCTATAAAATAGTCTTGTCCTATAGTTACAGACACCATTACACTATTCGTAAATAGATAATGATTTGAATATACAAAGATGACAGCACTAGATTATACCTATTGGTCGGAAGCCACTCAACGAAAAAGGCTGGGAACCGATTGCCCTAAGAAGACCTTCTTATAGCATAAATAATCTCTTTTAACATGACGACTTGCTATTTTTTTGGGCAGCTTCGATCGATATCTGAAAAAAAAAAATAAATACATAGATATGTGTGTTACGAACATAACGGTAGATCTCGTCTGTTTGAAAGAGAAAGATCGAAGCTCTCATCATAATACTTGTGCAGGATTACTTTTTAAAAAAAGGGAGAACAGAACACTTGCTTTTTTCATATTTCAAAGAATTTCTATGAATACTTGATCAAAAAGTTGTTAGATTAATTATTAATTTATTATACATATATATTATTATTGTGGTATAAATTCAATCGCTCACTAAGATAACAAATGTAATTTTCCCCCTCCTTTGCACTCTTCCCCCGCCTCCCCAAAAAAAAAGAAAATTCTCCCACTTCTCATTCCTCCTCTTTGCTCTGTCTTATCTCTTTCCTGTTTATGATTTATCACTGAAGATTGCCTAAATCTATGAGTAGAGACGGACGTATTTACATAAGGAATTTTTGGAGTGTGTTATATTCTTTCCAACGAAAATTCTTAGGTGAGTGAGTCTTCAGAATTTTGATTATTTTGATTTAGGTACGCGGTCTAATTTCCCGGAAATTCTAAGAGCTGCAACGTTTTTTTTCAGGCTAAATATTGGATCAATGTGAGGCTGATGTATGGTGGTGTGTGTGCTGTGCGTGCGATAGTGTGTCGTGGTGGTGTCGTGTGTGTTGTAGTGTGGGATGACTATGCTATAAAATATATGATGGGAGGGTAGGTATAGCATTGTATGTGTGTGTGTGTGTGTGTGTTTGGGTGTGAGGTGTGTGTGTGGAAGGGGGGGTGCGTGAATACGTGATGTGAGTGAGTGATAGGGTGGATCAGGGTATTGGGGCGGAGCGTAGGTGTTGTGTGTGAGTGTGGGTGAGGCGAGTGAGGGTGATGGATAGGTGCGAGAGCTGAGGGGATGTGGGGTGATGGAGGGGTGTATAGCTATAGATAGGTAAAGTGAAAGTGAGTAAGAGGGGTAGTTAGCATTGAGGAGATGAGCATATGATATATAGCAGAGTAGTATAGTAGTAAAATAGGGAGGAAAATATATATCGTATATACTAATATACAATATTAAGTATATAATATGGTATATAGTGAAGCTATAATATATATGGTATATATATAGTATATATAATAGATATATCATATATTAATAGTATATATATTATATATATGATATGCCCCTTATGTATTATATGTATTATTTACAACACTAATACATTATAGATATTTATATATATAATGGTATAATAATTATATATAATATTATACGTATATGATAAATAATTTACAAAATTAATTTTTTATAATATTAAAGTTTTAATTTTTAATTTTTTATTAATTTTAAACTATAATTTAAATAATAATTTATAATTAATAAATATTTTATATTAGAATATATATATATTAACCATATATGTGGTATAGTGTATATATATATATTTAATATCATTATATTTATATATATATATATAAGTAATATATTATATATATAATATATATATTAATTATATACTATGAATATTATAGTGTATGTAAGTTAAGAGTACATGTAGTGATATATATATAGGCATTAGGATTATGAATATATACAATATATATTATTAATTTACAATATATAATATTATACATATAGTTAATATGTAGTTATAATTTAATAGGGTGAGTAGATCAGATAACATATACATATACTATTAGTGTAATCATATATATATATATATAAGGATATTATATATAAGGATGTAATTATTTCAATCCATCAATCCATCATCATTCATTTTTCATCATTATCAATTACTATTGTTATTATTATTTATTATTTAATTATTATTATTAGCATTATTTACTTAATTACTCTTATTACGATTATATGTTGAATCATTTGGAGTGTTAAATTCATTATTATATATTTCCTCGCATTCACATGATTTATGGTCTATGCATTAATTCATTACATAACTTTATTCTTAGTTATAGATGTGTTAAAATTGTTCATCATAAAATTATATCCAGAAAATGCTCTTTCAATACTAGCTTGTAAAACCCTTGAAAACTTAAATATCAAAACATGTTAACATGTATTACATACTTTTTATGTCTGTCTTGGCACCCATTTGCCTTTCCCATTAAAATAGTAATTTGAAAGAGAGAAAAAAAGAAAAAAGCGGACAACAATATGAATAGGTAATAGAAATGAGCCGTATTAACAATATTTATTCATTTTAAAACTATTGACTACTGGTGTAATAAATGCTAATATTGCCCACTATTGACCAACATTGCGCCTACTTCTCCACAAAATTCTGTCGATCGATATGCTGTTTTATTATCGATTTCTTGAACGTATCACAAAAGAATGGGTAATTGAAAACAATGTAACCAATTGCAAAATATAGTATGGATAAATAGCCTATACATATAAAAAATATGTTCATGCATCCTCTCAGTCTATAAGTAACTAAATATAACTGAGATTGCATAAATAAAACTGGATTATCATCCCCGTTATTGTGAGACTAACAATGCTTACTTCCTCCCAAACTACAGGCACGCGCAGATAATATTTATTGGCCTATACTGATACTTACAGACATTTGGCATAATGAAATCCTGTGCCCAAATTAGAACTAAGCCTAATGACTGTTTCACAGCGATATGTTCCCCTTCCAGTGCAACATCACTAATCCACAATGCCATTATGCTAACTCGAGTACTTGGCATATTAGCCCCGAGAGGAGGTAGCGTATGACAAGTAACAATCCGGTCGTGCGATCATAATGCGCGAGTGAGTACAAAGGTATAGGCGCGGCGCTTTGTCCGCATGCGCGTTGAACTGCAGGCTTTCGTTGCTAAACTGCTTTGTCTGTGTGGGGAGCAGTGGTGGTCTAGGACTTATATGTTCTGAGCCTGAGAATATATGCCGTCGTCGTGTCGTGGTAGGTTTGTGGTATTGATGCTTGCCCGCGTTATTAAATAGCTTCTCGTCGTTCGTTTGCTTTGCTATCAAGATTCATTTAGCTAACTGATTAATGTTCTTTTGGTTTTTCGTTTTTTCTTAATCAGTATAACATTTACTTTTATCTGTTACTTTTGGTCTCCATTCCACCGCCGATGAGATTCGTATTAAGTGCCATTCCGTTTGACACATCTGCCTCATTAAGAGTCTTAAATTATTACGAGACATGTTCATTAAGCTGCATGAGGTTCATGGTCCAGCAATTATTTAATCAGCGCAAAGAGCTCTCCAAATTTCCTGACTCGATTTTGAAAGTGTAAATCTAAAAAAAAAAAAAAAGTACCGTAAGACATTTAAGAAGACAGTGTCCATTTTATATGCTATCCAGACATTTATATTAAAAAAAAAATTGCAATGAATTCAAATTGCAAACCATTTTCTAACATACACGCTTCTTTGAGGCGGAACATATAACTTTTAATTGAACAGAGATGGTGAAATGAGCAGAAAAATGGTTATTGCATATTCGTCACATTTACACACCAATAAAGAAAAATGTTATATAGAATGTTGAGAAGGAAAGGCGAAAAATAGTCGAGGAAATATATCATATGTTCAAATAAGTTCTTTTCACTGATAATAGATTGTAAAATAAATAAATAGATAAATAAAAAATAAATAAAAAAATAAATAAAAATAAAAAGACGCGGGAAAATTCCACACACAAAATCCAAGACCAACACTCGAATGAAATTCAATCACGCGTTAAACATAAAGCATAGTAATAAAAAAAAACCAAAATGCACAGAAAGCTTGATATCTACGGCTCATGCATGGCCAAAATTCGAATAATTCAAGCGACAAACAGAGAAAACACGTTTAATCACTGGAACAATGAATATGCAAAAGAGGCAACTGCAAGATATTTTTCAGCATTTGCACAGACGCGACTGCCTATTGAGGAGAGAATTTTCCTGCAAAAAAACGTTTCTTGTTTTCCTGGTAAATGTCATTTGTTTCATCTGGAAATGCAATCTGCATGGTAATTAACATAATTAACTATGCTATTCTAAGCTCCATTGATCAGAGGTGTTTTAGATGATTATCAAATGTAATATGCAGACGGAATGAAACTAAGCGACCTTTTTAGACTGGAGAGAATATTTCATGCAGCGAGACTTGGGGCATAGTCTTAGTATTTGGCATTAATGATATAAGAGAGAGAAACAGAGAGATAGTAAAGATAATTACTAGGGGATAAGACACGAGGAGAGAGGAAGTAGAGAGAGAGAGAAGACAGCACATGAAGTAGAGAGACAGAGGACAGGACAGAACAGACAATAACAGACAGACAATGTAAACTTAATGAACAGACCAGACTGATAAGCTGAACAGACAAGAGAAGACATGGCGAAAAGAGAGAGAAAAAGAAAGAGAGACAAACAACAACAAACAAATAGACAGACAGAAGACAGCGAAGAGAGAAAGAGAGCAGAGAGAAAAATTAACAATAAAATGACCTTTGCGTTCGTGGGCACAAATATGCATATCTCTTTCTAGCTTCAACAACGATCCTTGTTCACCTCCAGACCCGTCGTCCCGCGTTCATATGTCATGCCAGCGTGTGCGAGCGTGACAGTTTCTCTTCATTTTTCAATATTCCTCTTGGGCACACCAAACGCCAGGCAAGCCGCTGTCGCGGTCGAACTCACTTCATCCGGACGCCAGGACAATGCTGATGTGGAAATGGAGTGAATTGGATTATGATATTGGATATGAGTAGTGATATAGTATGATATATAGATTTATAGATATACGAGTATACTATATATTATATATATAGATGATATATATAGTATAGTAAGTAGCTATATATGTATATATAGGAGTATAGTGAGATGATATATATTAATATATATATATATATACATATGATATATTCAGATATATGCTATAATAGGGTAGTATAGTATAGTATTATAGGGTAGGTGAGGTGAGGTAGGTAGTATATATATACAGCATATATAAATTTAATATAATTATATATGTGATCTAATCTATCTAATACATCTATCTGCTCTACTATCTATCTATCTATCTATCCTGATCTATCTATATAGATAGATAATAAGCAGACATATAGATTATATGAGCGGGTGATAGTGATGATGTATAGGTAGGTAGTATAGTGAGAGTGAGTATAGGTAGTAGATATATATAGATATATTATATATGATATATTCATATAGTCATATATTTGTCGTATAAATTATATAATATAGTCATATATGGTATTATATCTATCGTGATCTGGAGTCTATTATTCGTAAGTCTAGTCTGCTCTATCGGTAGTCTATCTATCTATGCTATGCTATCTTTTTTATCGGTGATCTATCTATCTATAGTACGATATGCATAGTGCTATAGGCTATAGGTAATAGTAAATATATATATAATATATATATATGTAGTATATTATATTATATACGTATAATATATATATATATATATATAGATAATATACAGTATATTATACATATATAATAGCATATAGCAATATATTAAATATATAACATAATCCATATATATATATATATATATATATATATGAAGAGAGTAAGGTATGAGAATATATAGTAGTGAGGAGTATAAATAGTTAAGCAGAGAGTAAGAAGTAGGAGAGACTAGATAGACCAGAGTATAAGAGTATAGACCATTAGATGATACGAGTAGAGAAGAATAAGAGTAATATATATAATAATATAGAGAGGAGAGGATATATATATATATATTGTGTGTGTGTGTGTGTGCTGGTGTGTGTGTGTGTGTCGTGGGGCGTGTAGATGTATTGTAGTAAATAATGTAATATATAATATGTATAATATAACATAAATATACTACTGGAGT
>NW_020871360.1:448996-461773 GCF_003789085.1 Penaeus vannamei | reverse complement strand
CTATGACAGCATGTTCACTTCACCTGCCCCTCAAACTATTGTTTTTCTTGACATGATATAACATGTATATCCAGATCGTAGGATTATATTATTACTGCTTCTTGTAATAATAATTATTATTATAATCATTATTATTATTATTTTTTGTTTATGGAAATTAACATTATTATTGTCATTATTGTAAATACCATTATTATTAATTATTAGTGGTGGTTTTGTTTTTGTTAATTGTTAGTGTTATTATTAATTATTATTATGTGGGAAATATCTAGTGCAATGAAAGGATAAAAGTCATATAAAGGGAACTCACTTTTGATCTTGACCTTGAATTAATCTCTTGTAGAAATAAAATGTTTTCTTATATGTACAAAAAAAAAAAAAAAAAAAAAAAAAAACTAAATTCATTCAATGAGATTTCAGGGACACTGTGATGCAGATGCACACACGTTCATACTCACTCACTTATGCACTCACACTCTTCTCTCTTATCATACCACACACACCAACCCACCCACTCACCCACTCCATCTGTTTATCTATAAGTCTATCTATCTGTCTATATTTTTATGGTAATTACTTTTTATTTTATTTTATTATTTTCTTTTTTCCCCCAGTCGTAAACCATCAAGATCCTTCGTCTTCATCGTCAAGCAGTGATGAGGAACCTAGAACAAGAGAAAAGAAGATTGATGAGGTGGACAGATTAGCTGAATTAGAGAGAGTTAGGTGGGTCTTCTGAACTTTTAACAGTTTGTGTACTTTCCCACATTTTCATTTGCAGATTTGTGAAATGTATGTAAATGTAATCAATGTTAAAAATATATGTTGATCATTGTAGTTTTATTTTACAATTGAAAGAAAAAAATCTAATAAAAGATTTGCCATTTATTACTTTTCAGAGACAAAGGGAGGCTGAACAAAAAATGGTTGAAGAAGTAGCAGCCAAAAGGTTGAGGAGTTAGTAGCTCGGAGAGTAGAGGAGGAGCTAGAACGAAGGAGGGATGAGATAGAAGCTGAAGTTTTAAGGAGAGTAGAGGAGGCCAAGCGCGCTCATGGAACAACAGATGCTCGAAGAGCTTCAGGAAAAGCGCCGGCAGCAGGAGGAGGATCAAAAGAAGCGAGAGGTAGAGCTTTGTGAATTGTGCTTCAGCGGGATATTTTGCTGGATTTGTCAAGCCTTGGCACAGGAGCTCTGTTGTGTATTCTGATCCGAAAGGGAGGACGGGGGTTTCAAGCTAAGGAGAATAAATTTGGGTTAGCTGAAAGGAAAGGAGGTCGCTAGAGGAAGCAAGGTGGGCAAGAGATGTCCAGGATTATACCAACGAGCATCCCTGGTGACTCCAAAAGGGCATACTAGGAATGGGCTCCATATGGTCAGGGAAAATCTCCGTTTTATCATTATTTTATTTATTTTTAATAAAACTAGATGTTTAAAGAAGGGAAATATCCTGGGAGTAGATGCACAAAAAAAGAATGTGGGTCATTGGCTGTCTGTGCCATTCCACACATCAAGAGGGACTTTCCATCAACTTAAAGAGTTAGATTTTGCTGCATGTGGACTGTAAGCTGATAGGAAGAAAAAAGCCACAAAGAAAAAAAAAATTGATTTAGCCTATTCAGTCGTCACTAATTGAAATTATTAGGTAAAAGTACTGTATAATGAGGATAATAGAACAATAAATTTCCATTTTGCATGAAGACTAACTCACACTCTTTCAAGCTGAACTTTCTGTGTTTTGAAAGTGAAATGTGAATTTGAGGCAATAAAGTTTCCCAGAGACATGATGTACAAACTTTGTAAACTCTGGTATGTGTTGCAGTTTGACCACATTGCCCCAGACAGTTTGTTGAATGCAGGAGTGAAAGAAATATGCCTTTAATCTCTGTCTCCAACTTTATTTATCGTCTGGCAAATATGTATATCCCTGTACATTTTTTTATATAACATTTTTTTGTTTTGTTTTCTTTTTTTTGTTTTTGTTTTTGTTTCCTTCATACCCCATACATATGTGCATGTGTGTGGGTGCGTGTGCAAATGAGAGTGTAATCAGTTCATTCTTAACTGTCTGGAAACACACGAACATAGCAGGTGGCAATGAGGCATTTTTAGTGGTGAATCACTCTAAACAGGAATAGACATATTATTGGCGGCTTGCCAACCAAGAATTGTCAGCTGCGGATTTTTAGGCCAGAGCTGTTCTAGGAGTGGATTTTGGCGGCATCCATATGGTAACTATATACAGGTATAGTGATTTTTATAATGATGCATCTTAAATCCATTTAAGCAGTAAGATTTCCATTTTTGACGTGTCTTTGGATGACACAGATGATGTCGCACTGAGTAGCTCACATTTTGTTATGTAAATGATTGCTGTACTGTACTAGATTTATAAAGGCAGTGGGAAGCTTGCCATTTTAATGGGTTTAGTTGTATCTTCAATCTTTCAGCAAAGGCTCAAAATTTATCTTCATAAGTAAAGTGAGATTGTATTGCCTTTTCTGTGAGATCATTGTGTCTGTGTCTTAGTGTTCTCAGTAAGCATGTTGTTCCATACATTGGTCACGTCTTTTTTTTAATTTTCACCTGTAACTCAACATTTGCTTGCTACTAGAAAAATTTAACTCTGAATTAAGTACTCATTTTTAAAGTCTGTCATTGGTCATATACTATACCTTGCTTTTGTACCCAATGTTACTATTGATGTTTGACATGAATTTACTTTATTTATCAAGTGGTTCTCTGCCAGTTGCCTGTAACCTCCCACTTTGAAATGCCACATACATGAAAATCCTCTTCTTATTATGCTACATAAAAATGTCTTTTTAAACGCTGATTAATACTTTTGAATAGCTGTAGGCAATTTTCCACTTTTAACTAGGTATCCACATGAATTTTACATTTGGTGTTTGATAATGGTCAATTTTTAAGCAAAACTTATTTACTTTGATTGAAAAAATGAAAGGTTTCATTGATATTACTTGGGTTGAAAGAGTGAAGAGGCTTCTGGCAACTGGCTTTTTAAAAAAATTTTGAATTGACCTCACCTGATGCGTATTTGACGCCTCATTCTACTTTCTAGGAGGAGGAACGTAAACAGCGGGAGGAACTGGAGCGAATTATGGAAGAGAACAAAAGAAAAATAGAGATTGCCCAGATGAAATTGTAAGTTCTGAAAAGCTGATGCAGTGGAAAATGAACCAGTGAGAGTTGTTGATAATGGAATGAAAAAAAATTAGATTGGAAAGTGAAAAGCCAACCAGAACAAAAATCAGCAAACCATTGGCTCTCCTTTCAGGCTGAGCAGCAGCTACAAATGGTTGAGGAGCAGCGAAAGATTGATGAGAGCGCGCAGAAAATCAAGAGGAGCAGGAAAAGCGGACACGTGAGGAGAAAAGATCATCCTTGGAAGAACAATGCGCGGCCCAAGATCTCCTCTCTATCTAAAGCTAGATACCCACATGCATGGGTCTTTTATGTTGTGGGTCCACCTCTTCATATGATTTCGATTTGTTTTTTTAAAGTTTTTAATTTTTTTTCCTTAGTATTATTGCCATCATATACTTTATCTCTCTTTTTCGTTTTTGTTTTTACAGGATATGTTTCTGCTATGCATGGTGTGATTGACTTAACTGATAAGGGTGTGGAGAGCCACACACTTTGTGATTGCATGAAATCTTGGTTTTATTTATTGTTGGTGGTATTATTATTATTATTTATTATTATTATTAATGTTCTTATTGTTTTTTATATTAACATTATTATTATTTATTTTTATTATTATTATTATTTTATTATTATTATTATTATTATCAGTCTTACAGTATTTATTATGAATATTATTATTACTGTTATCTTTATCATTTTCATTATGGCTTCTCATTTTTTCATTATTTTCATTACTTTAGTATTGATTTATTTGTGCTATTTCAGTGATGCTCATCTCTTGTTTTTGGAATATGCAGTTGCAGAGTGTCTGCTTTCCATTAAACATTGTAGAAAAATAAGCTAGTTAAGGGTCTTTCAGAACCTGGGTTCTTTTGATGTCATTGCCTACAATGTGAGTGCTAAATGTTATGAAAAAAAGTGGAAGTAGAAACTACTGCCTAAAACCCCTACTTCTTTTGCTTTGAGTGATAGAAGGCAAAAACTAAGCTATAAATCTGCGATTGTGTTATAATCGTAGTGGTGAAAGTGCTAACGGTGAGAGAATATAATTCAGAGGTAATGAACACTACTATAAGAAAACCCCCTGACAATGGCTCAGCCAGCACTCAGGTAGCTAGGACTAATGTTGCATTAGGCAGCCTTGGTTCATACTGATGTATTTCAGTTGCTTATAGTATAACTGTATCTAATCATCTGCAGATCATTTCATATGTCCTTCATCCCATGTTTGTAAAGTCATGATCTATCACCCGAGTAAGTGTCTTGCCTCTGTGGCAGTGGACATGAGAAGAAACAATTGTATATATAGCACATGGATCACAGATCATGTACAAAGTTGTACTTTTGGTTGGAGTAGAACTTCAGCTACAACTTTTCACCTGCGCTGGTGAAACTTTTCCTCATCAGTCTCTAGAGAATGGAAATAAATACCATTTGTATTGGATGTGTTGTTTTTTTTCTTTTGTAAGAGTACAGCCCATTAGTTTTAGGAAATGATGCCAATGTCCTGATTATTAATTGCAATGTTATCAAGACTGATACTATTTTTGTTTTTAATTTCACATGTGTTTCAAAGAAAACGCACTAGATCAGTAAATTAGAGTAGTTCTCAGACTATAATTTGGCCTTTATACATCATTACAGTATCCTGTGAATTAAACATATTTCTTTTCATGAGGGGTATACAGTAGATGATGCCATATAAGTTACAAATTGTTTAGAATAGAAAAGCAACAATTTTGTAGATGATAGAATACTTCCACAAGTAGAAGCATATTAATTTTATTTCATTTTTTTGGCGCCTGATTATTGATGATAATGTAAAAAAAGTGAGTCATTTGAATGTTTTTCACAAGATGAAATAGATTATTATTTGTCTTTTTGATAAACTTAATATAAAGTCACTGTATCCAAGAAGTATTTTATTACCACAAACCCACTCTATATTAATCATAGATGACGACCTTGATTAAAATAGCCAAACGACGGGATGCATTTATATCAAATTCATAGACATGTCAGTGAATCCCTGGTGGATCTTATGGATCTAAGGCAATTTATTCAAGAGTGAACTTTGATCTTTTGGCTTTGAGGAAATCCATAGGGTTTTAGTAGAGATAATGTGTGATAACCAGTCTCTGAGAATATCTAAGTAGATTCCACATTAAAACCAATTTAAAGAATTTAAAGGATTAGGGACAAATGAAAAGTAAAAACAAAGCAACTCTCTCCTCCCACACACACTCCCCACTTTCTTCTATCTCTCTCTCTCTCTCTCTCCCTCTCCCTCTTTCCCTCTCCCTCTTTCCCTCCCTCTTTCCTCTCTCTCTTCCTCTCTCTCTTTCCCTCTCTCTTTCCCTCTCTCTCTCTCCCTCTCTCTCTTTCCCTCTCCCTCTCTCTCTTTCCCTCTTTCTCTCTCCCCCTCTCTCCCCCACACTCTCTCTCTTCCTACTCTCCCTCTCCCTCTCCCTTCCTCTCCTCTCCCTCTTTCCCTCTCCCTCTTCCCTCCCTCTTTCCTTCTCTTTCCCTTCTCTCTCTCCCTCTCTCTCTCCTCTCCCTCTCTCTCTTCCCCCACTCTCTCCCCCCCAGTCTCTTCTCTCTCCTATCTCCCTCCCACTCTCTCTCTCTCCTACTCTCCTTCCCTCTCCCCGTCCCCCGTCCCCCCCCACTTCTCCCTCTCCCCCTCCCCCGCCCCTTCTCCTCCCTCTCCTCCTCTCCCCCGTCCCTTCCCCCTCCCTCCCTCCCTTTCCCTCTCCCCCGCCCCTTCCCCCTCCCCTCCCTCCTCCCTATCCCTCTCCCCCGCCCTCCCCCTCCCCTCCCCTCCCCTCTCCTCCTTCCTCCCCTCCTCTTTATATATGTATATATATATTTTTTCTCTCTGTCCACTGTATATAGATGCATAGACCAGACTGACTGACATTAAACTTTAGTATAGAAAATACAAATAAAACGTTTACCCATTTCTGCTGATTTATTTTATTCATGTTCTACACTACAATAATCTTCAACTCTATTCTTGTTTACACGTAAGCATCAGCTGACAATAGCTAGATTTGTTGTTAATCGGATTCTTCGTAATCTTCTATAACAATTTACCTCTTTCACCTTTCTTCGAGCGAGGATGCGAAAACCCATAATGTATTTCAAGGATAATTAAAGACAACACTGCAGAAAAATGAGTTAATTAATCAGGCACCCTTGAATATGTTACGTGTAGTGTCAATGTAATTCGTGTGGGACCAACGTGGAAAAAATATCGCTATAACTATAATAGTTCTAAATCGTTCTTGAATCGCAGTGCATAATCTTGTTTAATAACATATGTCAGTACAGTTAGGACAGATTAACTAAGCAGTAAGGCAGAGCATTAGCTAAATTGTTTTAAGTATTGTAAAGGATTCGCCCAAGGTAAATTCGGCAAATCTGTGCGTCCCATCACCATTCAAATATTTTAGGCACTTGCTATCATGGAACTTAAAAAAAAACTTCACAACATCTATGCATGGCACATTGCGATAAACTGAAGATGACTTACTGTCTTGCAATACATATTTTTTTTTTTACTAAAATACGACTCTGTAATACACTCAACGACATAAGTGTCACTATCGTATACGAATTCACATTATAGAGAGTACACTGACGTAAAAATGACATTCAAGTGACCCTCCAGCTAGTGCATGAGAGGACACGAAGGCCTTGTGAGATCAGAGGGCACCAAAAACCCATCCTGATAATTGGCAATATCGTTGAGGTAACCCACTGCATCGTTGTACTGGTCAGTGGGCACGATATTGCTATGGGTGTGCAGGCGATGGAGATGGTCACGATGGTGTCAGCTGGGACTTTATGGCCAACCGGGTCCTCCGAGATGGTCGCCATTACCAGCTGCAGGGCTTCCGCGTCGGACTGGAAATACAAGTGTTACTGTAGGTGGTTCTTTGGCTCTGAGAAATCTCGAGGGATCTAATGTTTCAGTTAATCAAATGAAAGGCTATTTTTCGTTTAACGAATTTTGATAGATACGTTTATCTTTTTTTAACAGTCTTTACATTTTCGGATTTATATTGTAGCATCTTTGTCAATAAAGAGTTTGCATTTTCCATTGTGGCAATTTGTCAACAAAAAGCTACAGCAGTAAAGGTATTGGAAATAAATATACTTTATATAATTTCAGTTATACTAACGCTAATCGTAATGGAAGTTATAGCAAAATTCATAATATGGGAATAGAGGGTAATGATTTATAATAACGTTAATTATCACTATCATTAATAATGTTACTCTTGTTATGATTATCATTATCATATTTTTTCCTCGAATAGATATTTCGCTCTTAGTTATAACCCTATAATCCCAATCATTATCATAACGACCAGCACCAGCCAGCCCAGTGGCAAGCACCACCACCACCACCTTCAAAGTCGTGAACATTCTCGAACGCGCGATAAGATTACGTCCGTGGTGACCTTACCTAACTATATACAAGGTCTATACAAGTACTTATATAGCTTGACTATATACACCCTTCAAATACATACGTATAAAACGCCAAGCCAAAACCCATTCCCATCCCTTTCCGATTACTATACCTCCTATGTGCTCCATGACCTCGATGTCTTAGCACATTAATTTCACCTCTAACTCTTAACTTACGTGGTGGCCAGTCCTGCGACGTGGGTCAGTATGTGCTCCCATTCGACCGCGCCCTTGTCTCCGCCCCCGGCCGCTTCCCGCCTCCTGGGCCGTCGCCTCCTCCACGCCCATGGCTCGCACACCTCCTGAAGGGCTCCCCATTCTATGCTGCCTCGCTGCCCAGCTGTATGGGGGAGAAGACAGGGCTCACTTCAAGAGACAGTCGCCATTCGAAAGCAGGGGCGTTGTAGACCAACCTTGGTGCGAATTGCGTTTTTTTTTTTTTTTTTTTGGGGGGGGGGTAGTAATGCAGTACATGATGAAAGCAAATTTACGAAACACTTTCAGCGTGTGTAGTATAAAAGAATAAATATACATATTCACATACTTTTACATGTACAAGTATATATATATATATATATATATATATATATATATATATATATATATATATATATATATATATTACATATATATATATAATATATATATATGTATATATATATATGTATATAATATATATATATAACATATATATATATACATATATATATATAATATGTGTGTGTGTGTGTGTTGGTGTAGTGTGTGGTGTGTGGTGTGTGTGTGTGTGTGTGTGTGTGTGGTGCGCGCGCGTGCGTGTGTGCAAAATATCATCACTGTCAAAATGGAATGTTCCGTCAAACCTCCCCATCGCTCGGCTGCGACACCTCATCGAAAGAGAGAAAACGGTAACCGCGACGAGAACTGAGCAGAGACTCATGAAGACAAGGGGAAAGGTTTGATCCGCAGCAACTCGAGGGGGTGTCGTGGCGTCCCACAGGGCTATTTTTGATGATTGTTCAATGAAAAATACAAGCATTAAAATCATTATTTCTATCCTTTTTGATAATTAAAAAGATCAAAATGATCGACCATATTCACAAAACATGTGACGTCATCAAAATAAACCCCATGTGCTTTTTCCAAAAATAGAATCAGACGCCATGACACTCCTCGAGTTGCTACTGATCTAGCCTTCCCCTAAAGATAAAAGTAAGACAAAAAGGCAACAAAATCACCCAGACACCACTTGCCTGACGGTGCAGTACGCGCAGGATACCGGGGGAGATACCGCCCTTGGACTCAGGACCGGGAACTCGAGCCTATCCTTGACGGGGGGCACGGTGCCTTTCGCCATAGATCTGCAGTTATGAAAAGAAAACGAATTCATATATTTGAATTTTCGCTCTGAGGAATCTAGAGACAGACGTTAGGAATAAAACTATTTCACCCTTTCCTATTACCTAAAGAAAATCTAATCTAAAACACCGACATAACTACACACAACATATTCACACAAAAATATCCAAATCTCAAAAAGAAAGCACACACCAGAGATTCGATAGGCCTACCGTAAAAATAAATGAATAAATAGCAAATCAACAAGAAATAAACAAAGAAATAAAAAATAAATAGATAAATAAGTAAATAGCACATCCTTCCATAAAACACGACGGTCGCCTATTCCTCACCTGAAGTAAGCGACCGACCAGGTGAGGAGGTCCTTCGGCTGCGTCCGAATGGCTGCCTTCGTGTAGTCCTTCAGGATCCTCGGAGAGCGGCAGGGACTCTCGCCCCCGCACCGGCCGACGCCACCATACTGCTTCGGGAGGGGAGAGGAGCGAGTGAGGAAAGGAGGAGATGATGAGAGAGGAGGAGAGAGAGAGGGAGGAAAGGAGGGAAGAGTTAGGGAGGAACGAGGAGAGTGAGGAAGGGAGGAGAGAGTGAGAGGGAAGAAAGAAGGGCGAGTGGGAGTGAGGAAAGGGAGGATGAGGAAGAGTGAGGAGAGAGGATAATGAGAGAGAGGAAAGGGAGGGATAATGAGAGAGAGAAAGGGAGGAGATAATGAGAGGGAGGAACGAGTGAGAGGGAGGAAAGGGAGGAGAAAGTGAGAGGGAGGAAAGGGAGGAGAGAGTGAGAGGGAAGAAAGGGAGGAACGAGTGAGCGAGGATAGGGGAGGAACGAGGGAGAGTGAGGACAGGGAGGAATGAGTGAGTGAGGAAAGGGAGGAACGAGTGAGAGGAGGGAAGAGAGGAGAGGCGAGAAGGAGGAAAGAGTGAGAGTGAGGAAAGGGGAGGAACGAAGGAGAGTGAGGAAAGGGAGGAAAGAGTGAGAGTAAGGAAGGGAAGGTGAGTGAGAGTGAGGAAAGGGAGGAAAGAGTGAGAGTGAGGAAAGGGAGGAGAGAGTGAGAGGGAGGAAAGGGGGGGAAGAGTTAGAGGGAGGAAAGGCAGGAGCGAAGGAGAGTGAGGAACGGGAGGAATGAGTGAGAGTGAGGAAAGGGAGGAGAGAGTGAGAGGGAGGAATGAGTGAGAGAGTGAAGAAAGGGAGGAAAGAGGCAGAGGAGGAAAGAGTGAGAGTGAGAGACACAAGACGTAAGGATAAAGGCAGATAAATGGATAGATTAATTGATAGATGGTTAGAAAGATAGGCAGGTACATACGTAGACAGAAAAATAGATTGATAAATAGAAAGATATATAAGTAGGTATATAACAGATAATAGATTGATAGAGAGAGAGAGAGAGAAGGAAGGTTCATTATATAATATACATAGATACGCAAACAGGCAGATAAGGAGATTAGAATTAATAATGTTACGATAGATAATTATAATGAGCATCGCAATTATCACTATTATTGTCATCGCAATCATTATAATGATACAGGTGTGTACAAGCAGTACTATGAGACTACTACTACTACTGTTACTACTACTGCTGTTGCTACTGCTACTCCTACTACTACTACTATTACTACTACTTACTGCTACTTCTGCTGCTGCTGCAACTACTACTACTACTACTACTACTACTACGACTACTACCACTACTACTATTACTGTTACTACTACTACTGTTACTCCTGCTGATGCTACTACTACTACTGTTACTCCTGCTGATGCTACTGCTACTACTACAGCTAGTACTACTACTACTACTGCTGCTGCTGCTGCTGTTACTATTGCTGCTACTATACTACTACTACTACTACTACTGCTGCTGCTGCTGCTGCTGCTGGTACTATCACTACTACTAGCATTGATGAAGATAATGATAACAGCAGGAACAATAGCAAATGGCAATAATGATAATGATCATAGAAAATTATAACATAACAGTAATAATAATGATCAAGATAATAATCATTGCAATAACAATAATGATAATAAATATGATAATAATAATAATGATGCTAGTAAATGATAATTAATAATATTTCTATCATCATCATTAGTATTATTTTCCTTGTAATTATCATATAAATTATAATCATTATTTCATCATTATTATTATAATCCTTATTGTTATCATCCTCATATTCTTTATCAATATAAAAATAATGACAATGATTAGTATTATCGTTATCATATAATATTCTTATGTTATTATTATTATCATTATTATAAACCATAAACATTATCATTACTGTTTATTACTATCATCACTATTATTTCATTATTAGCGCATTTGTTTCTTTAAACCATTAACCATCATTAATTTCATTGCCATCATTATCATTATCATTATTATCATTATCATTGTATCATTATTTCAATATTATCATTACATTATTATTATTCATTATCATTATTATCATCATCATCTCATTATCATTATCATTATCATTATTATTATTATCATCATCATCATTATCATCATTATTATCATTATCATTATTATCATTATTACCTGCACCAAGAAGTTTATGCTTTTGGTAGCAGGGGTTAGTTTGTTAGTTAGTTGGTTAGCAAGATAATTAAAAAAAAAAACTATGAACAAAAGTGTGGTGATTCGGGTCCATGAATTTTGTAAAAGATTGTCATTATTATAGCGAAATGAGGAAACACGAACGCCACCAGTGTACTTGAGAAAGATGTGATTTTAATATAATTCTTCTAGTGTGATTCTTTTTGCCTTGGTTGAGGTATGCGCCCTCTGAGTGCTTCTCGTATTACTTTATCATTATCATTATTATTATCATTTCATTATTTTATTACTGTTATCATATTAAAGTTATCTTATGTAATCATGGTCACCATCATTTTTATTATTATCATTATTTTCATCATCATTATTATCATTATCATTATTATTATCATCATCATCACCATGATTATTATTATCATTATCATTATTATTATCATTATCATTATTATTATTATCATTATTATTATTATTATTATCATTATTATTATTATTATTATTCATCATCATCATCATTATTCTATTATTATCATTATTATTATTATTATTATTATTATTATTATTACTATTATTATCATCATCATCGTCATCATCATCATCATCAATCATCATCATTATCAGTATTACCATCCTTATTTTCATTGTTATTATCGTTATCATTACCATTATTCTTCCATTAACATTACTACCATTATCTATCACTTAAGTATTGCCATTATCTAAGAGTTTGTGGCAGTGATATTATGTTGTGAATAATTACCAGAAAATTCATTATATTGACGATAATGAGATTGATATAGGTAGTCATGCTATCAAGGTAATGATATTCATAATATAATGATGAAAGAAATTATTTGTCATGATGATGAATATGACTATGGTGGTGAAAATAATGATGCGTGTGATAACAGTGAATATGAATATAGCAATAATAATCGTAGTAATAAAAATAATAATCATAACTATTATCATCATATCATTACCATTATTAGCACCACGATGATTGTCACTAAAATAATAATGAAGTCGATTTTCTGCTTTTTTTACGTTACATCTATTCGAAGACATTTATGGAATGTCTCAGAAAAGATGTTACAAATACCAAGCATATTATATCGGTCAGAAAATAATCTGGCGCAGGTATGACTTCTCCAGTATATCGAAAAAAACTGTTTCATGATTTTGTTCAGGAATCTATTGATTGTAAAAGTAGAGCAGGTATCGAATATTT
>NW_020871360.1:423996-441496 GCF_003789085.1 Penaeus vannamei | reverse complement strand
TTGACACGTGAACCAGAAGCAGATTTTGCTTGGAACCTAATACATTTTATAAACCTATTGGAAATGGAACCATATATTAGGAAACTGGATACCACCACGAGTTAATTACCGAGACCAACGCCCTTGGACATATCTAACGAGGTGGTGGGACATGAGAACTGACAGCTCGTGGGCATTGCCGCAAAATGTCAGCTCGTGTTGTCTGGTAATATCTTCATACTATACCCACCGCCTAACCTTGACGAGTAACTGGCAATTCGTCGATGCTTCGACATTTGCTTGCTCTCTCTCCATTTCTGACGTCACACCGAGCAAAACCTCGCCCGTGTGAGGGGCTAACTCAGTACGACGGCCGTTCAGAACTGACACAACGCCAGACTTTCATCCTTTCAACACTCTCACACCTTTGAGTGTGGACAGAAGGAGAAAGAAAAGGAAAAGACAAGGGGCGGGGCGGGGGGGGGTAAAGCAACAACGAGCAAGTCATATAGGGGTCTAGGAGGAATACATTGATAATGCGTCTGTATCGACGAAGGCGGCAAACATATCATTTTCAGTCTTCCAATCTTTGTCGTAGATAAGCAATCAGCTGGGAAGAAGGAAACAGTTCCGATAGAAGTATAAAGGGAGGGGGTGAGGCCAGCCAGGGTAGATGATGCTTGAGTGTGAACGGCGTGGACGATCGGAATGACTGCGTAAATAAACTTTGCTTCCTGTATTCGGAAGATGAGAGGATGATATTGTCAGCGTAAAGAATTGTAGGGGGGGATCAAAGACCCGGTGCACTTTGGCTGGGTTAAAGAGTACTCAAATTTTAAGGTGGAAGTAGTAAAGGATGAGAACGGTAGTAAGAATAAGTGGTTGGTGGAGTGAGCTTGACGATAAGGATGGAGTGCAGCAACAAGAGGAGAGGGGTAGAAGTAATAGAATCAGAAAATAGATGTGTTAGACATCAAAGGTCATACAGTACTATGGCACTGTAATATGGCGGAAGGGTTTTTTAAAAAGTCCTTCATTAGAACCAAAATGTCTTTCTGCGGTCAAATGTTTGAAGATAGCATGGTAGTGAAGGGTGTAGAAAATAGGGAAGGGTTAAGGACAAAAGTGTGGTTAATCATAATATGATCTAACTATATTAAGGATATTATGCGTCCGAGGAAGGAGAACAGGTTGTCAATAAAAGGTGGGGGATTCTGTGAGGATGTCCGACACGTTGGGGTCAGAGAAGAAAGGATACGTTAGAGAAAGTAAAGATACGGGCTTCGGTAAAGCGGGGCAGGATAGTAAGATGTGGGACAGAAAGAGGGATATTGTATGTAGGGCATAGATGTGGTTTAGAGTGTGACATGAGGTATGAATTAGTCGGGTGTGACCTATTCAGTAACGGGCCACGACAGTTTCCCAACGTCTGTTCTGGTGGTATAGGGCTGACCAAGGAGGATATTGAAGGTTTATGGTTTGAGTTTATTGGTATTCAAACCTGACCAGAAAGATTGTCAACTATTGTAGAGTAAAGTTTTGAAGTAGGGGTAGTAGTCGGTGTCTAGAATGTATGAAAATCGGGGTTGGTGAGTTGTGTGCAAGGCGGCAGATCGTATAAGACAATTGCTTGATCATTGTCGGGATTCCCGTCACGGCTGGGTATCCAGCAAAGGTTCACTACTTTCTGTAGACAGAGCAACTGGCCATGTATCTTACGGGCTATAGGGCTGATAGGTGTATGGATTGTATGAGTGATACTGAATTGCATGTCAGTGAAGATGGTGAAGGGTGAGGAAAAGATGGAAGACATGCGTTGTAGAGCTGAGGATAGCATAGTTCTGTTGTAAGGACAACTCGATTCAGGTGGAAGAGGAAAGCTTAATGTCGTGAGAGGAAAGACTACGGCAAAACCAGGACCCGAAGTGGATTTTGGATTGGAGTGCAGTAGATAGAGATAAGTACATGAAAATGTGTAAGGATAGGTGGAATGCTTGATTTGGGTTGATCAGGGAAAATAGAACAGCAATTACAAGAGGGAGGTATCGGCCAGGGAGGGAAATTTGGGCAAGAGGAAGGGTTCGGAAATAAGGGATAGATGATAGGAAAGTAGAGCGTCCATGCAAACAGGGTAGGGGACGGGTAAACGTGGAGAGGAAGAGAAAGGATGAAGGGGTTGAGGGAGAGTTCTTGGAAAGAAAAATAGTGGAACCGAGCATAGCTTCTTAGAAGAGCGCGACGTCGAGAAAGGGATAGTAGTCCTGATTTAGTATATAGTCTTAACTGGAGAGGATCGGAAGGCTCCTGGGATATGCGGAGACACCAATGGTGTATTGGGTCAAGTTGAGAGAGAAGAGAGGCAGAGGCAGAATAATATAAGATAGCCATAACCAAGGGTGGAGAGGATTAGGTAATATGGAGATTGGAGTGTTTTACGATCTGAACCTCAGGATAGGTGAGAGGAGGTTTGTTAGAGTCAAAGCGATGGCAGGCTTTTCTTTAAGATATTATAAAGAACTTGCCGGAAAATCGAAATAGATAGGAGTACCATAAAGGAGTGGAGGTTGGGAGCCTATACGTGAACGAGAAAATAGGATGGAAAAGGTTTTAGAGTAGAGAATCAAAAGCCATGATTGATAGCCCAAGAAAGATTGATGTTATTGACGACTGGACAAGTTGGAGAACTTGAACGGAAGGACCTGAGGTGAAGATGGCTAGAATATCGACCGAAAAAATGGTGGTAGAGCTGAAACTTATCGGTTTAAACCAATGAGGAAATGTGGCGATTCTTATACTACCTTGAGGGACACCTTCGGATTGAGAAGAGGAGGAAGTAGAAGAGGCAAATCTGACACTTCAGGTATGATATATAAAGGGATGATTTTATTAAAACACTGATGTTTCCCCGTATGCCATGGAAAGATAACTGCTGTAGAATATGGTGGCGCCATTTGGTATCATACCTTTGCAACGAAAAAGATTGCTAATATGGACTCACACTGTGCAATTGCTGATGTGGGAGGGGGTAGAAAATGAATGACTGCAGATTAATGTGGAGACTGTTGGCAGAGAAAGGGATGTATTATGAAAGCTGAGTAATGGCCTCGGGGGAGAAATTCGGAATGGACAAATTGACAAGTTTCAAGGAAGGGGTAGTAGTAGTTGTAGTAGTAGTGGCCAGAGACACGATCAAAGGATAGTTAGGGATTGGGAAACCAGAGAAGTAATCCGAGTATAAATCTCATCAGATTCTCAGTTTCACTTAAAAAACTTTCAGACCTGTTACCAGAAATTAAAAAGAATCCATGATAAAACACAAACAAGGATTAAAAATTACAAGATATTTGAGTGATGTTTATTGGTCAGTGCGACAAATGTGCTATAGCCGCATACAATGACAGCGAAGTAGTGAAAAAGGACATCCAAACTCCATGGCTACTCATTATGGAATGATTTACTCAAGTCAATCTATGCCTAAAGTGTTGAAACATGTTTATCCCTAAAGGTGGGATTGTTAATAAAACTGCACAATTTGGATTTGTCCCTAGAAATAGGTTGAAGACCCAATATGAAACCAAAAGAACACTCCTAATTGGAAAAACTCTTGATAAAAAAACTGCCCATACACACAAACACTCGTACTTAGTGTTGAGTACAAAAAGAATCAACCAACTTGCACTGCATTCTCATAAATAAGAGATGTCACCTCCATCCATCCAGTTTAAATTGATCTAATAAATCTATAACAAGGCAAAGGTAAAAAATATGAAAAAGAAAAGAAAATAAAGCTCTCAATTACCTAAAATAACACTGTCACAAAAGGGGTTAAAATCAGAGTTAAATATTCAAGTGCTGGCTAATATGTTACCATTAACACCTAGTGTTGACACAGCTCAAGTCTGAGAAGCAAAAAACAGGGGATTATAATAAGAGATTATAAGGAAAGTTCATACAACACTAAGGCATTTCCGTTTTATACGATCTTTTCCTTTTCTTTTTTTATAAGCGTTTTTTTCACATTACTTTTTTTTTATCCGCATAAAAAATGGTTGTGTTGAGAACACTTTGGTGTCAGCCAATATTGCAATTATGTGCCATAATTGGCTTAAGCTCATTTTTCCTATTTTTCTTCTTTCAAAAACCAACTTCAATCTTGCCAAACATTACCTCTCCACAGCACTGTTAAAGCCTTGTTCCCAGGAGTTCTGGCCGTCTCTGCCTCTACAGGCACACGCAGCAGTAGTAGTAACTGGAGATAATGATTTAAATACTCATGAAGCATCAGAAACTGGACAGTCTCCTCAGAGCAAGGACTCGCAAATATCAATTCTCGGCTTATCATTTGCAAATACTGGATTATCCTGTGTCTATCTAATCCATTAGTCTATCTCTCGTGGCACATCTCTTCTGAACTTCACTAACGTCTCCTTTGTTCATATCTTAAAATCTCCATTGTTAAGCATCTCCGTCATCTTCCTCATCATCCTCTTCAGTCTCCTGTAGCCAGGTAAGCCACTGATTAACCTGAAAACATCAAATTCATATTATCAACTGATGTGCATTTTTAACACCATCCTAGATATAACATCACTGGAACTTACTATGATTCCTCAGTCACATGGAGATTTTCAATTACTAACTTGCATGACTTTCTAGACACATCCTAAGCCACTAGCATTTTAGATTATGTAATCAAGCATCCATGCATACAAGGCCCTGATCAGCTGGCACACTTGCTAATGAAGGATTCATTCCAAAGTAATGAACATACAAATATCATACTCAAAATCATAAGCAACTGAAAATAAAAATTGAAGTCTGAAAAGTCTATGATCTAAAAAAGCAACTAGAGTATAATCAATCAAATCTTCACTCCACTATTCTTTAAAGTAAGAAGATAAGAACTTATCTTGGATTAAACTAAATATACTGGGTCTATGCAATGCTCCTCTTTTGTTGTGTACCAAATCTGCAAGCCTTAATGCTGTTATACAGAAAGTTGCATGAATGGAAAAAAAGATTGGTCATGATCTCTCCTAGTGACATCATCCCTTATGACTGAAGGCTGTAACTGTCATACCATTCCTAAAATCTAATCCAAAATACTTTATTTACAATTCAGTGCTAATTTTACTCCAAAACTTCCAAGTGAAGTACATAAAGCTATTAAAATTATAATTCTCAACTTCACCATTTCTATAAAACCAAAGTTATGAACATATTCCTTAATACGGTTTAAATTTTCCTTTCCTTCAACAATTTTAGCACAAACTTGTGCACATTTTTATTCTCTCTAAGGAAGGAATAGAAATCCTACACAATACAATTGACCATATACTTACTTGGAAGAGGGCTTTGCCCTTGCCTGGATAATCTTGGCTCAGATCCTCTTTCCAGGTCAGGAAGGCATCCTCTTCTACTATCTCAAGGTCATACAGGTTCACAAACCAACGCAACAGCATTCCTGATGAAAGGGAGGAACAAATACCATAAATCTGAAGAAAATTTCAATCACTCAGTTTACAATATATGAAACAACACTAACTCACTCATGAGGGCAGATGATAATCTTTATATTTTCATTCTCATTCATTATGTATACTCACTACTGTACATTATATAAACATACCTTTTGGGAAGTTGTTTGTGTATGTGAAGACCTGCAAGGCATAAATAGCAGTAACCTGCAGTGGTAAATGGTCATGAAGGAAAGCCTGCAACACTGGCTTGAATTTTGCCAAGAGTTCCTGTTCACGCTCGGTGACCATCTTTTCTGGGATGGTAGTTGGGTCAGCACCAGCAGCCAGAGTAGTTTCCTGAAATCAACAATTCATTATCAATAACTACATTTATTATATTTCAAAATATAAAACTGAATTAAGTACCAACTTGTCTCAAAGTTAAATGGTTTGAGAATTAACCAGTAATGTGGATAACCAAAGTGTTACCTACTACATTAAAATAACCACTTCCTTCTGATGCTCACCTGCACAATGTATTTCACAAGGACAGTCATTAAGGCATTGATGAATCCAGGTGCAGTGTGGTGTTTCTGGATCCAAAGTGTCTTTGATGTACTTGTAGAATGCGTGTGGCGTTGGGTCTGCAACAAGAGCTCGCCATAGATCTGACTGAATGCGCAACAATGGGAAAAGGAAGGAGAGTTCACGGTCTTCCAGAAGGTCTGCTAGCTTCTCCTTGGTACGATCAGATTCTGGCAGCAGATTCAAGAGATTAACCTAGAAAAAGAAAAGATAGAATTAAATCAAGGAGTTTAAATATTTGTATTCTCTGAATAATTACAATACGATAAGCAAACATCTTTTAAAATAGAAATATACAACTGAATACACTACCTTGCTCTCATTAAAGGTTTGTGTGAGATTAGATTTTCCCAAAAGTTTGTGCAGAGTCTGAAGAACGAGCAAGAAAAGTGGGAAGTGCTGCCCACCCTCGAGAGGTTCTGCAACATCTGCCAAGGGTAAGGTGCCTGATGCAATCAAGTGACCTAGAATTCCAGCCATGTGAGACTTCACTCTTGGTACATCATTAACTAGATCATCCAGTTGACCTAGCACCTGTAAAAATTATGAAATTGTGTTACACCAGTCAGAGGAATTTTAAATTATAAATTGACCATTACAAGGAATTCACAAAATCTCTCCTCACAAGCAAATATATTAATAATTTCCTTACAATAACTACTTGATACATAAATTAAATTAAATTTTCCTTACTTGCTTGACGCCATCAAACAGACGGTCAACATTCATAAGTCCTTCACTGCGAAGTTTTTCCAAAAGCTGACTGCCCAGCTCCCTATTGCTCTCTGCAATGTTAGTGAAAGTTACAATAAGATCCTCAGTTTCTCTTAGAACATTTGTTTGGCTTTATGTTCACAATCAAATAAAATCACAACCTTTCTTAAAATCAATCAATATTCTTACTTATCTTACTGACCTTCTTGTGTCAAAAGTAAGTTGATGATAACTTGTGCTGCCTCTGCAGTAAGACGTTCAGGCAACTTGAGAGAACGGTAGTTATCCACAGTTTCATCCAAATTCTGTTCTTTCAACAGCTGCTCTGACAAGTTCTTCACTCGACGCAGCCACTCCTCACGACTTGGACCCTGAATAAAAAAATAAAAATAAAGAAAAGTTAGCCTACGATTAAGACATAACTAGGACACCATTTAAATATTGGCCATTTTAAATGTTTCATTAACACAAAAATAAACAAAAAAACATTTAATTACCTTGTTCCTATTAGCTTTAGACTTCTCCATAGATGCCTGCTTAATAAGAATTGGGGGATCCTTGTGCATAAGCGGTGGTGTTGGCTTCTGGTTAGGAGGCTGAGGCTGTGGTGCTAAAGGAAGGCTGCTATGGATATGATGGTCATTCCCTTGCTGACCAAGGGCACTCTGCGGTAGAACACCCGGGGTCTTGGGTTTGAGCATCATACTGGAGGCGGCAGGGCGAAGGGACACTTCTCCATCAGAAGAGCTAGATCCTCCTCCACTGCTGTGGCTAAACATCTTCTTGAAGCGTGGGGGCAAATCCTTGTTGGCAACTAGGATAATGAAAAGAGAAAAGGAAAATATAAAATGCGACAGATCAAAATTTGTCAAAAAGCTGCAGATAATCCTATATTTGATTAAAATACTGAGTCCGATTGCTTTCAATGACAAGATTCCACAATGAGAAAATTGTTAATTGATCTGTATTGATTATTACACAACACTGAATATTGCACAAAATTGGGTTCTTTGGAAAAACAAGTCCAAGAGGATGCAGTACTGGACTGTGTGTGTGTGTGTGTGTGTGTGTGTGTGTGTGTGTGTGTGTGTGTGTGTGTGGTGTGTGTGGTGTGTGTGTGTGTGTGTGTGTGTGTTTGTGTGTGCACTCATGTACACACATGTGTATATGTGAATGTATGCCTATTATCTTTAAAACTTGTATGTCACTGCTGCTCATATAACTTAAATATGGAACAAAATCTGTATCCTGAATTAGTTTTTATTTCAAAACATAATACTAGCCATAGTTACAATGATGTATAATCTATTATTTCCACTTTACAAATCATATAAACAATCAAAATCATTGATCATATCCCCCATTCACTTCATGAAATACCAGGAATAAACTTGTTACTTACTGTTGCTGTAATTCTGCTGTTGGTTATACTGGTTGTTCTGCTGCTGTCTGTTGTAGTTCTGGTTGTTGAACGTGCTTGTGTTCTGATAAGAGTTGTGCTGGATGAAACCCTGATACACAAATATATGGCACAAAATTTACTCTAGGCAATGTAAGCAGCACATATCTTCCATGAGGTACTGAGGGCAAGGCCATGTCTTCCTTAATGAATATGGTTATGGTTAAAAAATACTCATGCAAAATACAAAAACGTCTTATACAGGAAAATCTTACATGAAACTACAAAATGGTATTTAAGAAGAACTACAGGGACAAATAACCATACTAATAAATGAATAGTTAATCAAAATAATTATTGTTAATCTAAAATAAATCTAGTATTAAAATAATGGGACATCTAAGTAAGCAAAACTCCCAAGTATTGCAAGGTTTGAGGGCAAATGAGGGAGGAAAGTCTTACCCCTTGCTGTTGCCTGTGGCCTGTAACTCCCTCCACCACTAACGCCACCCCCAAATCCATTTGAGTCATATCCATACTTGTCCGGTTGAGATGAAATCACCCCTGGGCCTGTGCAAGAGTTACTGCACCCATAAAATACGTCTTCCATTCCCGTACGATTACCTCCAGGCTAGAAATTGGGAAAAAGTTTAGCAACAGGTTCTCTGAACTTTCAAAGATTCAACTGTCAAACTCAATACATGCACTTTATCTAATTTAAAGTAAGAAGTATCAGATTACGCCAAATTATAAAAATTATTTATATAACCTAAACAGAACTATTTTTGGATATTTTTGTTTTTTACAGACTTAAGTCTCACCTGAGGGAAAAAGGACGAGAACTCAGCCAACGGAGAGATTGGTCCGGAGGAGCGTGTGGTCCATGGGAAGACGGTGGCGGGATGTAGACACCCAAGTCATGTGCTGCCTCTTCACGGCACCTATATTCCATAAAGGTTAATTATCACTCTAAAACTTCATAAATGTATATGTCAAAGTACAAAACAAAAAATCTAATTTTCTGGATAACACTTTCTGACTAACTCACCTGGCGAATGGTGCGCGGGCCATCCACCTGGGCTACCTTGCGAGGCACCCAGTTGGCAGCGCGCAAATCCAGCACGTCTTGCAGCATAAAGCGAACTCTTGATAGAAGCTCCATGTTACTGCTCAACTGGTACATGCGCTCGAAGTACTGGTCCATCAAGTTCTGTTGTAAAAAGTGTGCATTACTTGCATGCACTTTACGAAGCATCTTAAAGATTTTTCTTATTAACTCAAGTTACAAAAACAGGTATGTTTCATCCAAAATATTGCTTACCTTAGCTTTGGGCTTGTCCAGCACCTTTCCACAAGTTTTCATTATCTGGCACAAACACTCCAGATCCTCAGCCAAGTCAACCATTGGTCTACTCCTACGCTTCTCCAACAACTGGAGATAAAAAGAGCAGAATCAATGTATATTTATAATCCTTTTCATGTCTTACCAGCAATGATGATTTATTGAAAATACTGTCAGCTTTGAATAATAGACTTGATATAGAGAGCCCATAACTTACCTGCTGGATACAACGGTGGAGAATGGACTCGTGAATAATCTCCAGCTTCCCCAGTTCGCCAATGAAGCGGAGGTTGCCCCATTTTCCGTTTGGCTGCTGCTCGCTCCTCCTCTTGCTCTGCTGAGAGGGCGGATCCTCCGAACCCATCCCATATCTCCGAGGCGCGTCGCCGCCGCTCAATTCATCCTAAAATTTTAATTCCTTTGAGAAACATGATATCTCACTATCACATATAATATACCATGTATGAGAGAGACACTTATAATGATTAACATTAAAAATAAACATACTGGCACTTGCTTAAAAGTAGGCGGTTAAAAGTACAAGGTCCGTCTGGTGGATCAAAGTTTGGAGCCTCTTCTGACAGCCGTTTGCACAGCTGTGCATACATAGAACAATATTTGGGTTCATCAAGGGCCTTCTCGAAGATCTGTTGAGCGTAACAAAACATTAGAAACATGTACCAGACAACTCATTTAAAATACAATATATATACAATATAATTTGCCTTACAAGTGAAGTTCTTAGTTTAACTTACCAGTAAAATGACCCCTTTGAGAAGTGTGGTGGAATCTAGCCCTACATTTAGGATGTCATTACTTAGCTTATGGAACTTCTCTGGAGTGAGTTTGTTGAGTATTCCTCGAACCTAAGGGGGAAAAAAAAATTAACATTGCATAGTCAATTAAGTCCTGAATGAGCACGTCTATCAAAGTTTGAAATCAAATACAACCAGTATTCTAGTTTACTTAATGCAAATAGTGTGAAATATTCACATATGTTTGAATTTCAATATGTACATCTATTACAAACAACTCACCTTTCTGAAAGTAAGGTCATATTTGTTGTCTGGGGTATGTGCATCTCGTCTCAAGCTAGAAGGAGGTATCCATCGCCTTTTGCTACTGGACAGGGAACGTAAATCGTCCCTGAAAGGCATTACTATTAAGACCTTTCCACTATAAATAAAATAACTGAATCAATTAATATTATAACAATGGCAAACAGCTTTCCAATAACATTCTCCACTAATTCATGATTGACACTATGTCAAGGGTACCACTTCCTCCCACGGAGCGAGAAGCCCCTGGTCCTCTGCCCGTCCGTTGTTGCTCGTTGGTAACCCACCCTGATAAAAAATGGCGCTCTTCAGGATATTTGTTTGCTCCTGAAATAAGAAAGGGAAAATGTATTTAATAGATTCAATATCACTTATTGCTTTTCATTAAGAGATTTGTTTCTGGGGGTAGGTGGGTCAGAGGACAATCATTTAAACAAAAACCAAAAACAAATTTTTTCTTATAACTACCTTCTACTGTAACAAAAAGGTAATGTGCTGTTATATCAAATTCTGCTTCATGAGCCATTTTGCACCCTACGAATGTTGCTGTACTCGACACTTTCAAACATCGCACTTGGTATAACAAAACCCTTGACAGACATGTGTGGGGACTTTTTCTTTGTCTTGCAAAACAGGCACTTTTCTCTATGACAACCATCCTCTTTTTGTGAAGAAAATATTCAAATATTCAATATGTGTGACAAATTAGAATTCAAGTATACCATAATAATTATCATAACAAGATTATGGAAAATCCACAAAATAATCCACAGAATTTAAAAATTATTTAAAAGCAATCTTCCTCTGAAAACACTGTGGTTGTGACTAAAACCAAAACAAGTGCAAGTGAACTTATTAGAAATAAATTTGAAAATTCTTGCGTAAAGAGGATATAGAAAGAACTATTGAACTTTCTACTGAACCTAAAAGTTTCACAGGATCAATACATAATAGGTTCTTGGCTGACCTAGTTTTGACAGAGGACAAAGGATTGACAGACATAAATCACTTTCTAAAGGAGATATACCTACATTAACATGAGTATTTGATTATTTGATGACATTAATTCCACCTACTGAGAACTGATCGATCGATCAATCAATCTCTCTTCCATAAGCCTAGAAATAAATACTTGTCACCTAAAGTAATCTATAGTCAGAGCTATGGTGACTAATATTAGATTTTTTTTCTTGTCAGAGCAGGAATGTAGTTGATATTAACCCACTAACGACGGGTGTCCCACTTATGAGACACCTGAAAAAATAAACATTGCGGGTGTCCCGCCAGTGTGACGCTGTATCGGGGCTTGCGCTCCGACGCAGCAGCAGGCAGAGTCCGGGGCAGCCCCACCTGCCGATTTTGTAGCCGCCCAGAATCTTTTATTTTCGGCTTCAAAATATACCGGTGTTAATGGGTTAAGAGTATCATTAAGGCCCACACTGTAAACTTATTGAGTGTTTCAAAGATATCATGGTAGCTTTTAAAATGTGGTTCTCCCAATTATATAATCTTTCCTCAATAATTGGAGTTTACTGTGATCTATGATAAAAGCCCTAAAACCTAACTATCACTTCATAACACCCATAATGGTTCATAATGGCCTACATGTCTTTGCATCCTCAATGAAGGTGAACAAACCATGTATAGCCTGTCAACAGCTGGCAAATATGACATCGATCCATTTGCTTGAGCACTGTAGGCGCATGGCTATACTGATCCTAAGGTTCACTGTGGCCATAGCCATAACTTTTATCATATTTGTTTCTCTGTGAAGTGCATGAAGGATAACAGACTAGTGAATAGAAAGTATTTTTCAATACACACGCATATATATGCAATAAAATAATTTAGCACAATGCAAATGAATATGCAAAAAATGATAATCCTACAAGAGGACAAAAGGTATAGGTTATCGAGAGCAATGCATGGAGATAGAGGGAAGTGGACAACGCCATCTTATAGAGAGTAAGAAATAGAATAAGAAACAGCAGCTTCGGCTGCAGTGGCCTCATATTAACCAATAGAGGAGATGTTTGCTGCATATCACCACTCAGAGACTAAGTCCATTACACCCTCAGAGTCAGTTCTTAATGTCTGTTTCTATAGGTTGGCATAAAGTGCTAATAAATGAGGGGTACAGGGGCTGTCTCTGATGGTATAGTCATTTTCTAAAAGTCAACTGATAAGCATGATGAATTCTTGGATTCGAACCTATCTCAAAGCAACCTTTATTATTGTGGAAACTGAGTAAGTGTTCTAGAACTCACTGGTCGATTATTCCCAAAAGTTACTTGTGGGGGATGACTTGAAGTTGTAAAAATACAAAACACAATGTAGGCCTAGATACATTTTAAAGATATTTGTTACCGAGAGCTATACACCCTCCAGAGACCCAATACCAGAGTATCATGAGAACCTAAAAACCAAAACCTAGCCTTTTCTACCTTCTGTCTGCCAACTTAGTGCAACAATATCATTTAAATTAACTGGAAAATATTCACAGTAGCTGCTGCTACCATCTGCAATGCCCACCGAAACAAAATCTGGTTAATCTTTACAGTACGGATGCACTAAGTTGGAGCAATTTGAATAAGATATTCTTGAAGAGGACAAAGTGTTGCAGTCGTTGGTACAAGAAAAAAAGGAACGACACAAATCAAGGAGAGAGATTGTGGAAAGCGCCACTCTTACCGTAAGTCCTCGCGCCATGAAGCTGTGGACTTAGTCCCTGGTGAATGCATCCATACTATAAGGAAGTGGCCAAAATCTTTCAACAGAAATGGCACTATTCTACCTATCTTAAGTATACAAAACGACTGCACCAGCATTTAACGCAGATAGAGGGAAATGTACACCACTATCTTATAGAGCCTAAGAAATAGTCATCGCTGATCTAGCTACTGCAGCCACATTTACCACAAAATGACGAAAATCAGTTGCACATCATTGATAACAAAAACCGGCGGGATGCCCGTCAATGTTTATCCAATTCCCTCTATCTCTGCATGTCACTTTCGGTAACTTGTACCTTTGTTTGAATTGGAGATGGCTCTAATAGTGCAGTCGTGCTAAGGGTATTTATAACAGAGCGACACACCCTCCAAAGAACAAGTCCCAAAAACAGGGTATCATACAGACCTAAAACCCCAAACCTAACCCTTTCTACATTCTATTTTTTCCCTAGATTGGGAGGGGCAAGCCCCTTGTACCCTTCTTTATTAACATTTAGTAAAAGACATAGAAAACGGATATCAAGAACTCCAGCTTTGGGAAGGTGTTCTGGACTTGTCTTAGTGGTGATAAGGAGTGGAGGTAAATGTCACCATAGCGATGCACCTTCCAAGAAACTAAGTTGAAAAAAATTATGCTTTTCTGATAGAAATCCAATGATTCCATCAATTCTCTGTGCTGTTTCTTCTGCGAATGAATCGTTCATGAGATCAAGTACCATTTCATTCTCATCGAAGATCTTGATTTGTTAGTCCGTTAGAGGGCATGAAGTATATATCAGGGAAATTATGGGGTAAACAGGCTTAAATAAGAATAAAAATAAAAAAAATGTGTAAAACTAGCATAAAAAACGCTTAAAATCGGCCATGAAACTACAGACATAACCACCATCTTAGAAATTATACAGATGATGCACCAAAATTTAAAGAACCCTACAAGAATTCAACACATTCTAAACACCGCAAAAGATGTATTGACCAATAAATCAGCATCATCTAACAATTCAAGTAGCTATGACAAGGCGTTCCCCAACTGCCCGAGGGGAGGGTTGATGGGGGGCGGAGCCCCAATACCCCCAGGACACATTCTCTTTCATCTCAGTAAGTATGTACGAGAAGATAGAGCTACATTCACACCGCAAAATAATAAACCAAATACCTTTATATCTGGAAACGTCAAATTTTTGATTGCTCCTTTCTACATCTAATATCAATTTTAATAACTTTTTTCAACTTTTGGAGTTCTTGATGGGACCAGATATTAAACCGAGATAGTTACTGAAGTCTAATTATTCTTCATTGCCACTGTATGTCTTAACAAACCCAGAATCAACACAACACTGCAAAACTTGTCACTGAATGGCCGGCTTTCGAACTGTCAAACCTAGCGGCTGCAAATGAAAGTGAGAAATGCACAATGCGCAGACAATTCTAAGACTATAAATCAACCTTAAAACACTTAAATAAAGTACCATAACATTAATAAAGACTTAAGAGCATAAATCTGTAACAGTAGACACTGATAATTAGTCAAATATCATTTTAATCACGTAGTAACAAACTACTTCGGACATCGCAGTAATGAGTTTAAGCAGTCAGTGTTGCATTATCCCTTGCAAGGTAAACAAGATGCGGGACTTGGAATCTGAGAGTCGACTCCGCAATATGTTTACGTCCTTTAGAGGCAACTATGAGCCCGCATCACCTTAAACTCTGTTCTATCCTGCTTTTCTTCTTCCTCTCTATAAGATGGCAGTGTCCATTTCCCTATATCTGCACGCATTGGTCTCTTTGACTAATACCACATATTCCTCTATGCTTTGCACAAACCTAATGGAAAAGAGGAATGTTCACTTACCATAATATTTTTAGTTCAATTATATAACCATATTACACGACATGGCCTACCATAAAAAAGGAAAAGTGGGGGGGGGGGATATGAGAAAATATAGGACAACACCTTGTCAAACTATCATTTCTTTGTAGTTTGTTGTGCCTGCGTGCTTGGGAAAATGGTATTTTCATCAATACAACTATTCAATCATCTTTTTATTCAAATATTACTTCTCTGGCAAGCTTTTGACATATCCTTGAAGTCCTAGTACATTGCAATATTTCCTCCTATATCAAAAATCCCCAAATTACTAGCCTGTACCGTGAATCCTTCGCACCAAACCAGCCATCGTAAAAGCTACAAGAAATTAGAACCGAAAGCGGAAAGTTTCCTTTGAGAATCTTGGTGCAACATCAAGAGGCTCGGTTCAAATTCAATTTATTTTCCTCATGCACACCGAACACAAAAAACTCCCTAAATCCCCACTTTTTCGGGGGAAATGACCTCAATTAGCAACCAAGCATGGACAACTATTCCTACGAGACCGAAAAAAGCTTTAAACTCCATTATGGTTGATTCTGTAACAAAAAAATTCCGTGATCGAGCCTTCAGACAAACTTCAAAATCGTCCATTTGCAATCACACTTTTCTCCTAACTAGATCATTATTATCCCTTCCTCGTTGACTTGTTCCTAAATATTCCACCATAAAGTTGTAATTAAGAAGGGGAGAGTTCCCATTGGCTGAAGGATGGCATAATTACGAGCCTTTGGAAGAATCTCTTCTTTCCAATGGCATTTTGACGACCTGCATAATGGAAGCTACGCAACACGTTCTTCGGCGATCAATATTTCCCTAAATTCACTTTTAAATAGAAATTTCTTAACTTACAGTCTTTGCAGATACACTAATACACGATCCTACCACAAAAGCAGAGCAGCTGGGAGCACTGTGGGGCGAAAAATTGAAAATTTTACAGGAGCGACGCGTAAACTCACCGAAAGGAGGGAAGGATCGAGGGCTTTCGCAACCTCGAAGTCGCTTGGCCTGCTTATAATGTTGGAGCAAACTCTTTCAAAAGGCTTTCGACTTTCTTTAGGCTGCTATGTCTATCCACCTGTAGAACATTACGATATGTAAATATTACTTTGGAGTTCTTTTAATTTATCTACGTTTTCTGATGTGTAAGTTTTATTCGAGATCGGACAAATTATATGGTGAGAATTATTGGAACGCTTCCTCAAAGATGACGTCATGTCTGCTGTCATGGCCGCTTCTCTGCAATATGTGAATCCGAGAAATAAATCGATGACTAAACTCTGGGAAGTTTGGTCGTTAGAAATTACGCTTTTATCTATATAGAACTAAACGAAAGGTTTTTTAGATTTGAAATGTGCATATGTATAGTATGGTTCTGTAAATTAATTATTTTTACCGCAGACTTCTTTATTATATTTTTCTAATAGATCTTTTAGTTGCGAATGGTTCATTCGTACTATGGTAGTCGATAATAACAATGACTTTTATTTCAAATAAACTTTTGGAAGAATAAAACACGATCTGTTGAAACAGAATCCCGTGAATATCTGAGAAAATCAGAGAATCTCGTTGCATTCTAGGAAAGGGCAGCTCTTACTCGTAATATTAATTCGCGCTAGAACACCTCCACATATTATTATCATCCATGCATGTCAAGGTCTCCCGAATGGCAGGAGTTTGCATCCAATACTTTCTATGGCCTTAACCGGAAGTGTGGAGCTGAGAAGGCCGCGGCAGATTCTCGCCTCGCCCTCGCCTACGTCCTCCTCGCACTCGGGCCCACAGACTTTATCACGTCCGCCTCAAACTCCTCTTTCCAGATTAGCCTGTCCTGTCGTCCCCTCTCTCTCTTTTCTTGGCTTGGGGATATGTCTTTGTCGTCTTTGTCTGCTTGTTCTTTTTTTTAGAATGTGCAAGCGACTGTGTGTGTGTGTCTTTGGTCAGATACAATCATTTCTTGTTTCCTGCCTCCTCGCTAGCTTTCAAACAGTCTCCTGTTCTTCTCTGCTTCTCTGTCCTCCGTAGTTCTCTCTCTCTCTCTCTCTCTCTCTCTTCTCTCCGTCTCTCTCTCTCTCTCTCTCTCTTCTCTCTCTCTCTCTCTCTCTCTCTCTCTTCTCTCTCTCTCTCTCTCTCTCTCTGAATCTCTCTCTTCTGAATCTCTCTCTCCTCTCTCTCTCTCCTCTCCTCTCCCTCTCTCTCTCTCTTCTCCTCTCTCTCTCTCTCTCTCTCTCTCTCTCTCTCTCTCTTCTCTCAATCTCTCTCTCTCATCTCTCTCTCTCTCTCTCAATCTCTCTCTCTCCTCGAATCTCCCTCTCTCTCTCTCTCTCTCTCCCTCTCTCTCTCTCTCTCTCTCCTCTCATCT
>NW_020871360.1:418188-423896 GCF_003789085.1 Penaeus vannamei | reverse complement strand
CCACTACTACCTTACCCAGACCCACAGAGCCTACCCACCTATCCTACCTACAACTAGCTCGCTCCCTTCTCCCTCCTCTCTTGCCCCTACACCTCTCTCCCCCCTCCTCCTCTCCTGCCCCAACATCCCCTCTCCCTCCCTCCCTCCTGTCCTCCCTCACCTCCCTCCTGTCCTCCTCACCTCCTGTCCTCCCTCCTCTGTTCCCCCTGCCCTCGTCCTCCTCCTCTCCCTCCCCTCCTGTCCCTCCCTCACTCCCTCCTCCTCCCTCCCTCCCTCCCTCCTCCTCCTCCTCCCTCCTCCCTCCCTCCCTCCCTCTCCCCGATTCCGCTGCGCCGCCGCCGCCGTCCTCATCGCACCGCCGGAGACCCCGACGCCAGCCCCCGCGTACCCACGACCCTGTTTGTCATTGCAGTCGCCATTAGAATGCATGCCACGCCCCCCCCCTCTCTCTCTCTCTCTCTCTCTCTCTCTCTCTCTCTCTCTCTCTCTCTCTCTCTCTCTCTCTCTCTCTCTCTCCTCTCTCTCTCTCTCTCTCTCTCATATATATATTTTTTTCTTTTTCTTTTCTTTTCTTTTCCTTTGTTTTCTTTTTCTTTTCTCTTTCTCTTTTTCTCTTTCTCTTCCTCTTCCTTGGCTAAACTTCTCGCGCTTTCTTGGAGCAATAAGCCCTGCGTCTGTTGAACTCTACGTTTCTGCATTTCTTTCCTGTTTCCTCTTTCCCTTTTCCAACGAATTCTCTCCCTCTTCTTACGCTTCTCTGGCCGCAGTCCCACTAATCGGGGCCCTTGTCTCCTCTCCTCTCCCTTTCCTCTCCTCTTCTTCACTTCTTCTTCTCCTTCTCCTCCTTCTCTTCTCCTCTTCTTCCTCTCCTATTCGTGCCTCTCCATTCTCTCCTTCTTTCCTCCTTTCTCCTCCTCTTTCCAACACCGATCCAGGCAAACAAGGGATCCGACAAACCTAAAACGATAATAAAAAAATAAAATAAAACATAATAAAAAGAAAACACGTCCACACTTCTTTCTCCCTATCCTCTCTTTCCTCTTTCCTCTTTCCTCTTTCCTCTTTCCTCCTCCCTCCTCCTCTCCTCTCCACACCGTCCCAGGCAAAAGAAGCAATCCTCCAACCCGAATTACAAACCGAAAAACGATAACCACAAAAAGAACAAAAAAAAGGACAAACAAACACGCACAAATACAACAGCAGTGAAAATTCTGCGACCCGCGGGGCACGTCGTAAATCCGAGGACCTTATACGGAGACTCGGCGGTGCTCGGGACGGCATCGAGCATCCAATTCCCCATTTTTGTCGGCATTACTATGCTACGTATGCCGGCGAAGAGGGCGGTGATGATGTCTGGGTCTTCTTTAATCGATCATTTCCATTCTAAAATATAATGATCGTTGTTTTTTTTTTTTTCTCCTTCGTTGCAATTCGTTTTTTCCTCGTTGTAAATTGGCCTGGGTTTTCTTCCCTTGATTTCGATTATTTCCATGCTAAAATACAATGTTGTTTTAACTTCACTGCAATTCTTTTCCTGATTTCGATTATTTTCATTATAAAATGCAATGCTCTATTTTTCCCCTCATTATATATACATATTCTCTTTGTAAATAGCCCAAGATTTTCATTCCACGACTTCGAATACTTCCATTATAAAATACAAAAACACTTCTATTTCTTTCGTTGAAAACTAGCATATATACAAGGTAAGAAATCCTTCTTTCCCTCCAAAATCACACTAAATTCACCTTTCTAAGACAAAATACTACCTTTGCAACCAAAAATGTATACTTATATGTCTATATCCATATCTACATCAATAAAAAGTTGTGATTGACGTGCATCCGAAACATTATCATTTAAACGACAGCGAATTTTTTTTTTTATTACGGCCAACTTCTTGTTCTTGCGTCTTATCTCCGCGATTTTTTTTATATCGACAGTATAAAGAACAAGGTTTCCCCTTCAAAATGAGTTCGAAAAATCTTTAAGATAGTTACATGTGTTACAAAGATGTTTTCCCATACTCTAGCCAAGAGAGATGATGAAAGAAGAAGAAGAAGAAGAAGAAGAAAAAAAAGATGATGATGATGAAGATGAAGACGAAGAAGACGATGAAGATGAAGATGATGATGAAGAAGACGATGTAGATGAAGACGACGACGACGAAGAAGTAGAAGAAGAAGAAGGAGAAAACGAGAGAAGACAGAAGACGAAAGGAAACAAAAAAACATCCGAAAAGCGCTTCCAGACCTTTTCTTCGCATGGCGTCGCCCTTGGAAATAACAACAAAACGATATTACGAATAAAAAAATATCCGGAACCTCTCTCCGTTCCTCCGACCGCCCCATCCTTCGACAACCGCAGACATGAAGAAAATAATATGTGTGAAGTAGTAGCAAAAAGCACAAAGTAATAATAGGAGTCTGTAGCAGCAGTGCTAACGGTAGTAACCAGTAACGAGTCATAGCGGCAATACGTTGTTGTATGTCTTAGATACCACGTGGTAAGTCAAGTAATAAGTAACAACAGGTAATCACTATGAAATACGTTGTTAATCAGTACTGGTCAGTGGCAAGACCGTAGTAAGTAATATGTTAATGGTGGCAAGTAAGTAGTAAGTACTATTCGGTAAGTAACAAGTTGATGGTAGCAAGTATGTAGAAAGTACCATACTGTAAGTAACATGTTAATGGCAGCAAAGACGTACTAAATACTACACGGTAAGTAACACGCCAACGGTGGAAGGAACGTAGTAAGTACCATGCGGTAAGTCATATGGTAGTCCGACTGCCCCGTTCCAGCCAAGGTCACGGCAGGCTATGTCCGTCTACGCCAGTTTTTGCCGCGCCTTCCGCATAGACTACCTCGGGCTACGTCGGCGACCGCTTCGGCCATTCCTTCCTCGTTCCTCCAAAGGACACTTTATTCATATTCATCGAAGTCGCGCTATCTATCTACCTGTTCGTCTGACTGGGGGGGGGGGGGGTATGGTTATATGTCTTGTATGTGGTATATGTATGTATACTCGTATGTGTGTATGCGTATATGTATGTGTGTATATGTATATATGTGTTTATGTGTATGTGTGTATATGTATACATGTATGTGTGTGTGTGTATGTATACATGTATGTAGTATGTATAGTATGTATGTATGTATGTATGTGAGTGTGTGAGTATAATGTGTCTGTGCCTGTGCCTGTGTGTGTCTGTGTTTGCGTGCATGTATAATATATATATAATATATATATATATATATATATAATATATATATATATATATATATATATATATATTATATATATATATATTATATATATATATATATATATATATATATTATATATATTATATATATTTATATATATATATATATATATATATATTATATATATATATATATATATATATATATATATATATATATATATATATATATAATATATATAATATATATAATATATATAATATACATATATATATATAATATATATATACATATATATAATATATAATATATATATAATATATATAATATACATATATACATCATATACATAACACACACACACACACACACACACACACACACACACACACACACACACACACACACACACACACACACACACACACACACACACACACACATTATGTGGTCGTACGTGCGTGTTCGTGTGTTGCATGCGTGTGCGTGTGGATGTAGGCCTATCAGTGTGCGTGTGGATATATGCGTGTGTCCTCTGCCCTTGCATCTAAGCACCAACGCCTCCTCGCCTCAAAAGAAAACAAAAAAATATGATCAAGTAAATTAATAAATAAATAAAGCGACGCAGCATCCACCGCACCCCCCACCCCCCTTCAGGTGCGACTTCCGGCGTGGGGGCGCCTGTGAATTCCATTAAGAGCAGATCTGGCGGAGGAGGAGGAGGAGGAGGAGGAGGAGGAACAGGAGGAGCAGGAGGAGGAGGAGGACGCGGTTCCGGCGGCGCCCGAGCTGGGAGGGTGGAGGGTGGGGGGACGGATGCAAGGCAATGGGGGGTGAGGAAGGGCAATGGGGGGGGGGGAGATGGAGGTAGGGCAAAAGGAGGGGGTGGAGGAAGGACAATGTGGGGCGGGGGAGGCAAGGCATGGGGGGGGGGGGGCAATGGAGCCAGGGCATTGGGGTGGAGGAAGGGCAATGGGGGGGGAGGGCATTGGTGAGTGGAGGCAGGGAAATGGGGTGAGGGAAGGGCAATGGGAGGGGGAGATGAGGGCATGGCGAGAAAGACAAGAAAGAAAGAAATGAGTTAGAAGCAAGAGAAAGAAAGAGAGAGAGAGAAAAAGACGAACGAGAGAGAAAAACCGGAAAGAGACACACCAGAGACAGGGGGGGGGGGGCGAGACCATTAGCTTCTCCACCACAGCCTCCCGCCTCATGACCCATTCACCTGGCAAATGAACTTCATTCATATTCCTACGAGCAATGTCACCGTCCACCTGTATTACACTGCTATTGGTAAACACTCATTTTTCTTTGCCTATCTCCCACTTCGATCCTCCGAGTGTAACGAGTTTATTCAAAATTCGTGACCGAGACTTAGCTGAAGAGCGCTAAGGCAAACAGAAAAAAAAATATCCAGCTCCAACTGCTACATTATAACACGACCATACATAAACGATCAAAAAGTCGTCCGCACACCTCATTATTTTTTTTCTAAGTCACAAAAGAAACTGCTTTGATTTTTTCGCGACATTTAGCGAGTCGCACATAAAATCGCCACTTCCATTTTCCCACGTGGCCAAAATAAAATCCATTATTCACCTCAAAATTTCGGGTCTTCCACTTTCTCCCACGAGTACTAATAACCCAATAACAACAAAAAAACAACAAACAATAATAATACTAATTAGTATAATAATAATAATAACATGAATACACAATACCACCATAATACAATAAGAAAATACAAAAAAAAATAAAAAATATAATAATAATAATAATAATAATAATAATAATAATAATAATAATAATAATAATAATAATAATAATAATAATAATAACTACAACTACAACAACAACATCAACCCGTCCTCCGCCCAGTCCCTCCTCGCGTGACCGCCCCCCCCCCCCTCCAAGACGCCCCCGCCAATCCAATTTATTCGCGACCAGAGAGCCCTTGCCTACTCCCGCGTCGGTCCCCCTGTCGACCGCTTTACTCCGTACTCTCCTCTGCGCGATTCCCTACTCCTAAATCTAAATCTAAATTACTCCTAAATTCTTATTCCTGTCTTCGAGTCAATTCTAAGATGCAGGAGAGTTGCCGAACGGGAGGGGCGCGGCCGGGGAAACATAGGCCTACCCAGGTTTAATTCTGGGGAAACATAGGCCTACCCAGGTTTAATTTTATTTACGATTCGCGAACCAGCAGAGCTTTTATGTTCACTCTCGCGGCGGTCCGACGGTCGACCGCCAAACTGAACACATTACTTTGTACGATCAGCTACTCCTAAAAAAAATTATTCCTGCCTCCGAGTAAATAATTTCTAGAGATTCGATAGCGATAGAACGAAATGGTGGCCGGAGAAACATACGTCTATTCCGGTTTAATGCTAATGACTCTTCGTGACCAAAGCTTATCGTTTACTCCCGGTCCGACGGTCGACCCGCTTAATATAGTAATTTATTTCGTACGATAAGCTACTCCTGAATACCTGTCCCTGCCT
>NW_020871360.1:405688-413188 GCF_003789085.1 Penaeus vannamei | reverse complement strand
AGAAGAAAACAAATACCCGGCACGAAAGGAGCCAATTCGGGGTTATAAATAGGCAGCCGACCCCGGGCGCATCGTAAGGACGCCTGGGAGATTTTCCCTCGCCGTCCCGCAAGGCGATATCTGATAAGCAATCGTCCAATGCATTGACCCCCACCCCCCCCCCGCCCGCCCGCACCCATCTCAACATGCCCGCACTATCTCGCCCTCGTTAACATGACTGAAATATGAATCCATACTACTTCAACACTGACCTGCACCAATTTACAGAATCGTGTCCAGGTCCCTGCTGGATATAAGGAACGGAATGCTTGCGACTTAATTTTCCATCGATTCCTTAATTGGTATATAGTGAGGGACTGGCGTTACTGCCAATACAACGTACCTTTATCGGATTCTACGAGGCTTCTATGAACAACTACGTCGTATCTACCACGCGGGCTACCACGATTCTTGCGGCGAAGTACACAAGAGGGTCAAAAAAACAAAAACAAAAACAAACTCTATGCTCTAAACTATGAAATCCCAGTGCTCCTCCTAAAAATAGCCTGCTTCCCAACCCCGCGTAATTCTACCTCGCCATCATGTAGGCGTTATCCTGCCTTCCGGTAATCCTAGCCTTCCTCCGCACGACATGCCGCATCATGAGACCCTCACAAAAACGCGAGGCCGCCGCCGCCTCCGTCACGAGCGGCCCCATTCCCCGGCCGCGAGACGCCTGTGCCTATGTGTGAAAGCCGCGTCGCTGGCAGCCGTCCACCCGAGGCCCCACGCCGACCTACCCGCCGAGGCCTCTCTACAACAAACACGCCCCCTTTCCCCGCCTCGCTCATGCCGGACTCCCCGTCTCCTCGCCTCCTCGTGTCCTCGCGTCCACTCCTACCCGTCGCCGTCCTCGGATGGTGGGGGGGAGGGGGGAAGGGGAGGGGCGCTCCCAGAGGCAACACCAAGCCGGCGCCGACCAAACAACAGCAGCAGCGGTGCCTCTTCTGGCAGTGCGCTTCAATTGCCTCCACGCTGTATTAACGTGACGTCAGTAAGAGCCCTCCGATGTCACAGCCTTGCGTTGGGCGAAGGTTTCGCCGGCCCTGTGCATCGCCACAAGTGGGCGCCCGATCAATAAAACAAGCAGCGGAGCCCTCACCTCCTCCGGGCAATCCGCGAGGGCATAAACAAATGCTACGCCATTTCCATCACCCTCTTAGCTCGTGTCAAAGCCGACTCGCCCGCGAACATCCCCCGCCCGAGCAACGGCAATGAGAGGCTCCGCCGCGTGCCCGGGCAAGGTTCTGGCCCCGAATGTGTTGCGCGGTTGACCTCCTGCATCGCGGCGGCGGAGGCATGTCCGGAGAAACTGACCTCCAAGGGCGTCGGGTGAGGAAGGCCTTTAGTTCCAACCTGTAACTTCTTGCTCAGCTTCGTGAAGCTCGTCTGACTGCGCTCGAATAACTGGACTGAATTTATAATTTGGTGACTTTTGTAACATTCCTGAATATTAAAAACAAAGAATTTATCCGTTCCTTCGCCCACGCCTGAAGTTCAAAACAAAAGACATGTTGGCGTCTGTTCCCGAGTTGAAGATGTGGCCATTCCGCCGCCCCGCCTCCGCCCTCACCAAAGGCCTACGTGATTACCTCGGGCAATGTTAACTTAACGGCGCTGATGCCGCATTCCGAGACCAGTCCACCGCGCCCCCGCCCCCGTCCGCCCCTCCCCTTCCCTGCCCCAAGGTAGGCACGTCACAAGTTGCACACTCATCAGATTCTGCATCGCACCGCTACGCTTTCTGCCGAGTCACCGTCGCCATTCATATCGTAATGCAGCGGCGCCGCCATATTCTCACGCGCACTCCGAGCTGCATGAATGACAAAACACTCGACCGCGCAGACGAAACAGCAGCTAAAATAGGCCTACTGAAGGATGAAGCCGACCGTTTCGCCGAAATCCTCCAGGTCAATAGCTGCAGGCCTACGTCTTAACGCAGTCCTATCCACCCCCACCCCTCCTACCCCCTACCTCCCGCCCGCTGAGGTGATGCCTCAATCAATCGCCTCGACGCCCTCCTCGCTCACCGCGCCCTAATCGTGTGTTTCGCCCGCAGGTGTCGAGAGGAGGCCAGCACGCGAAGCCTCCTCACCCCGCACCCTGCCACAGCGCCGCCTTTCCATCGCCAAAAAACGTTCCACCAACCCCCCCCCCCCCAAAAAAAAAAAGTTCCATCGCCAAAGAACGTTACTTAGAACCCCACGCCCACGCCGCGCTTCCTATCCGAGCACGGCGATGGGCGGGGTGGACACAACCAGCATCCCCGGGCGGTGCGTCGTCACTCCGGCCCCGACCAAAACATCCGACCAGGGCAGCGGCACCGGCTCGGACACGCGTCGCCGTAGACTACTTCCGCTTTGCCGTCGACATCTGCGTAGTTCCACGTCTTCCCTCTTTATTTCCCTTATCGTCGCCTCCCCATACAAAAATACTTCGCAGGAGAACCCACACTTCTCTCCACGTCGTCATCGTTTCACCATCGCACTGAAAAACTAATCTCTAAACGGCGTTCAAAGTAAAAGAAAAAAAAAAAAAGTAACTGCCAACCTTGTTTAGCACAAAACAGTGGCGCGGTTCATTTCTTGCTCTTTTTTTCCCTCGTTCTTAAGTGTTGGGCGCTCGGTGTACTTCACCACCTTGGCATCCGAACAACCACGCCCGGGACCCCACGAGCGACACCAGAATTCGGGCTCTGTGCGTCCAATGGCTCCGCTACTCACTCTGGTCCTAAACACACACACACACGCACGCGAACACACACACACACACACACACACACACACACACACACACACACACACACACACACACACAACACACACACACACACACACACACACACCACACACACACACACAATCACACACAGTATATATATATATATATATATATATACATTCATATATATATGATGATAGAGATCAGAGAGGATATAGATGAGCGGAGATAGAGAGAGAGAGAGAGAGAAAGAGAGGGGGGGAGGCACACGCATACGTAGAATCAACGCATGTCAAAGGCTTTTCTAAAGGTGCAGTCTACAGGTGCTCTTAATTCCTTGAAAGGCCGTTTTTCTCCTTCCCGACTTCTCTTCAAGTCTCACCTGATTTGCACCTCGTTCCGCAATTTGTTTTCTTATCCCTTTTCTTTTTCTTCCTTTCTTTTCATTCCTTTTTTTACTACTATTTCTCAACTACTATCTGCTTGTCTGTCTCTTACTGCCCTCACCGTCTCTCTCTCTTCCCTTCCCTTTTTCAAACACTTATTTCCCCCCCATTCCTATCTCCATTATTATCCCCATCTTCATCACCATATCCCATCCCCATCCTTTATTCACTATTCCCTATTCCCCACCTTCCCAGTCCCACTCCCACCCTTAAACCCTATCATCCTCCACCCCACCTCTTCCCATTCCCATCCTGAAATCCTCTCCACCCTACTTTTCCCATCCTCATTCCCATCCCCACCCCCATCTCCATTCCCAAACCCCCTCCCCCCTATCCTCCTCCCCAACCAGGCACGAATCCTTCCCCAGCGAGCGGCGGGGGCTGTCCGGTCCGCGACGCCGCCCCCTCCACCCCCCGCCGCCGCCCCCGACCCCCCTCCGTCGCCGCCGATGCCCTGCAGTTCACCTGGGAAATGAGTGGACGGGCGTGGCGGGCGTGAAAACACCTGTTCTTCCAGGAAGCGTCACAGTCTGCGCTCCGCATTTTTTCTGCCCGAAGACCAGACCCGCTTCCACGCACGCGCAACCCGCCCTGATCTGCTCTCTGGAGCATTTCGCTTCGCTCCTTGATTCCTTACGGAAATATATTCACCGATAAGGCATGGATTATTTACATATGTGTATGTGCATTACTGTGTGTATGTATATGTATACATACACACATACATGTACATACATACATACATACATATATATATATATATATATATATATTTATCTATTATACGTACGTATATATGCATATATATCATATACATACATATATATACACATATACACAAATACATACATATATGTGTGTGTGGGGGGGTACAATCGAAGCTACAAGTATTCTACACAGTGTGGATATATCTATACATATATTGGTACAGATACAAGTTTCCCACGAACAGCACTTCTGTTACTACCCCCGAGAGAGGGACACACACAGCACAGAGACAGACTAGAAACAAAAAGAAAAGCAAGAAAAGAAAGAAAAAAACGCGAAAGAAAGAGAGACTAAAAGAAAGAATCCGAAAGGAAAAAAAATCGAAAGAAAAAAAACAAGCGAAAGAAAGAGAAAGACTTAAAAAAATAAACAAATAAATAAATAAATAAATAAATAAAAATGCGCAACCCGGCCACATCTCCCCCTCCCCCCTCCCCCCCCACCTCCATCTCGGGCCCCTTTCATCCGATCCCTCCTCGCCCTCGCCACCTCGTCTGCAACTTTGATAATGCCATTCGGGATAGTCTTGGCGAGTGATTAATTACTCGGTTTCAACTTCCTTCCTTCGGTCTCGACTTGGGAATAGAATGTAAATATTTTTTTTCTTTTCTTTTTTTTTTTTCTTTCTCGCTTTCTTTCTCTCTCTTTCTTTCTTCCTCTATTTCCCTAACAATATGTCTACTGTACTTGCTTTACTCGTTATTTTTCTCCCCATTCTCTCTTCTCTCTGTTTGTCTCTCTTTCTTTCTTTCTTTCTTTGCCTGCCTGCCTGCCTGCCTGCCTGCCTGCCTGCCTGCCTGCCTGCCTGCCTGCCTGCCTGCCTGCCTGCCTGCCTGCCTGCCTGCCTGCCTGCCTGCCTGCCTGCCTGCCTGCCTGCCTGCCTGCCTGCCTGCCTGCCTGCCTGCCTGCCTGCCTGCCTGCCTGCCTGCCTGCCTGCCTGCCTGCCTGCCTGCCTGCCTGCCTGCCTGCCTGCCTGCCTGCCTGCCTGCCTGCCTGCCTGCCTGCCTGCCTGCCTGCCTGCCTGCCTGCCTGCCTGCCTGCCTGCCTGCCTGCCTGCCCTGCCTGCCTGCCTGCCTGCCCTGCCTGCCTGCCTGCCTGCTGCCTGCCTGCCTGCCTGCCATTCTCTCTCACTCTCCCTCCCTCCCTAAGACGCCTGCCAGAAACCAAGGTGGAAAAAAGACGTTCAAAACATCAGCAGACGCGCCCTGTCACCTCGAAATCAAGAGAGCTACACCACATGACTCCTACAATCCTACGCCCGTCGCTCCCCCCACCCCACCCCCACCCTCGCCCCCACCTCGTCAACGCCGTCACCCTACGTTTTATTTATTTATTTATTTATTATTATTATTTTTTATTTATTTTTTTTTTTGCCACGGGGCGAAAGAGAGACAACTCTGTGAGACGTTGCACCCCCTCCCCCCCCTCCTACGTCGATCTGGAGGGGAAAGAAGGGGGGGAGGGAGGGGGCAGCGGCGTTTCCACGTCTTGATGATAAAACAGTCTCACTCGCAGGTGTTAAAGCTGGAGTCGCACAGGCTGGGTTGCGACTGTGCATCGACTCGAGGGTGTGGACTGCATGAGGCCTGTCTGCCTGTCTGTGTCTGTCTGTCTGTCTGTCTGTCTGTCTGTCTGTCTGTCTGTCTGTCTGTCTGACTGACTGACTGACTGACTGACTGACTGACTGACTGACTGACTGACTGACTGACTCTGTGTGTGTGTGTGTGTGTGTGTGTGTGTGTGTGTGTGTGTGGTGTGTGTGTGTGTGTGTGTGTGTGTGTGTGTGTGTGTGTGTGTGTGTGTGTGGTGTGTGTGTGTGTGTGGGGGGGGGGTGTCTCAGTTATTCATCCTTTCGCCTTGAATCGGCGGTCTCTTTGGTTCCCCTTTCACCCGTAGCTACGTGTGAACCGACAATTACCTCTACTACTACCACTACTACTTACTACTACTACTACTACTACTACCACTACTACTACCACTACTACTACCACTACTACTACACTACTACTACCACTACCTACCACTACTACTACTACCACTACCACTACCATCAATATTATCATTACAGTTATTATGCTATTGGAGTCCTATATATACGCACATAAACACAACCATCAACCAACCAACCAAAACACACAGCGCATACCATTCTCTTGCATAATCATAATATAATAACCTCATTTTATTTTTTTTTCTCTCTCTCTCTCTCCCGCGGCGGCACCCCCTCCCAGCGGCTTTTTTAAAGGCGCCCCAGAAGGTGCAGGAGGGCGGCGAGGAGCGCTCTCCCGTCGCCGAGATTCGATCCGAAGGCAGCCCCCCGGCGACGTCTACGCTGAGGGTCTCCACAGACGGTGTCCACGGCAGCGCCTACGACAGGGACCGGAGCGCCGTCGAGAGGCAGCGGCGCGCCCGGGCCAGCGAAAGGGGGAGAGGGGAGGGAAGGGGAGAGAGGGGGAGAGGTGGGGGAGAGGGGATGGTGCTGCAGGCCTCTCCAACCGAGAGACACGAGGGTGAAGTTAGGGAGTCTAGACATGGGATCCAACGCGGCACGCCCAGACAAGAGCGCCCGACTGAGTCTCACACAGATACATTGTGTGTGCGAGGCTGGGAGGGAGAGTAGAGGGAGGGAGGGACGGGGGGGGGGTTAGAGTGGAGGGAGGGAGACGGGGGGGAGAGTGGAGGGAGGGAAGGACGGGGGGGGTGGAGGGAGGAGAACGGGGGGGAGAGTGGAGGGAAGGAGGGACGGAGGGAGCGAGGGGGTAGGGAGGGGAGGGGGGCGGAGGTATTCAGACAGGAGGGCTTGGTAAAGTGGCCAGACGAGAGAACCAAAACAGACAGAGGAGAAATAGCCGCGAGAGTCGTCGTCGTCGTCGTCGATATGGCCACATTATTTGAGATTCCCTAAAAATACACACACACACACACACAACAAACAAAAAAGCGATGTAAAAAAAAAAAACTGATCACAATAATAATGAGAAATCAATCATCCGAATTAATGTGGATATCGATAGGCTGCCAAAAAAAGGGTATTAATAAATCAAACAAACATTGGCCAACCATTCCTAAAAGTTAAGAGGATGCTATAATTAAACGCCGTCGCTCTAGCGGACTGGAAGTATCAGCCGAGGAAGAACTTTGAAAACCGTCCATGAGGTTGTTCCATCAATTGTGCAAAACCAGAAATGGTGGTCTGGGTTAATCTCTTTTAAGGGCAGTAGGAAATAGAATTTGCACATATCATTTTTCCTCCCGTGGCAGTTAAGAATATGCATAAATAGTACGGCGACACGCGAACGCAAATGTAAACAGAAAAAGAAAAAAAAAAAAAAAAAAAAGGGGGCGTCCATTACCCTTTCACACTTGCTGAACCGTCTCGCAAATTAATTTTCTTTTCATGGCTTGGTTTCGCCGAAGATGCCAGCGGAGATCCTTCTTGCAGCATCGATAACAAAATGGCACCTTCGCGTAGGCCTATATCGCACGGAAGAGTCCAACGGAGGGAGACGAAACGACTGAACCTCAC
>NW_020871360.1:393188-395688 GCF_003789085.1 Penaeus vannamei | reverse complement strand
AAATACTCAATTCAGACAATCAATGCACTACAGAAGATTCTCTTTGCACTCCAACATATAGGTATAGTAACTCAAGATGAATTCATGTACATATTCCAAAAACAAAAAACATGAAAGAGATTGTCACCTCCCATTTGCACTCTCAACTTGCCATGTCTACTGCCATGAAAAAATAAGATCAAGAACAGAGCCAACGATACCAATCCAGGAGCAAGATCTATCAGCAAACACTAATCCCAAAGTTTTTCACAGTCCTGCGACAAACCCTAAATACATGTACACGTTAGCCTACACACGGCAATATCAAAGTTTCTGTGGACTGCTCTATGCATATTGTAAAAAAAACAAAATAAACAAGCACACTATAAATTAATGGTTAAAACACCGCACTATTAGCAATGCAAGGATGTTACACATATTTTAGCAACAACACTACATGCAGGGGGTTCAAATACATTTTCACATCTAATCAGTACATTATATACTTAGTAAAGCATTAAGAATTACTATAAAATACTTCAAATTGTGTTCTGTGTTTTTTTCCAATTAAGAAAAATTAATCAACCATACAGCCTGCAACAATTTTTTTTATTTCCCAAAAATATGTTCTTCCAAATTAGTAATTTTCAATGAACAGCTACTTTCTAGGTTTAATTTAAAAACTACAAAAACTTTAGATTAACATATGCTGCTGGTGACTTACCTTTAGCTTCTTCAAATATCCAGCCTTCACAATGTCGTCGTTGTTGGCAAGAGAGCCAGAACTTCGGACTTTATTCTGCGACATCTTGGTAAGTAACTTCCACCACGACACAACACAACACTTTGGGGACAACGTTGAAACTGCCTTTATGGCTTTCATACAATCAAAATTAATTTCAAAATTTAAACTTAAGAGGCACAGAGATTTTCAATCAAATTTTTCAACATCAATTTGGATTATCAAACATTAATTATTTTTTTATTTTATCAAATAGTTTGAGGACACTTCCATATTATTTCATGCACTCTTTATCATCCAAATATCAAGAACACCAAAGACAAATGGCTAATAATGCATGGCTTTCGTCAGCCAAACCGTGGTTTATACTCGCCAGATTTCTTTCACAGGTAACTTTCAACACACTGGGCACCTCGATTCACCCAGAAGCAACTTAAGATAATGACTTAGAAATTAATGATATGGTAACACTCCTCAGGTACAAAATCTCGTACAGACTTTTCTACCTGAAGAACCTTGACGTATTTACGTTAGTTGGTGGATTCTAATCACCAGTACTTTCTTCACCTGATATTTTTTTTATTTTTTCTTCTCAATACTATTTTATCTTACCAAAATATTAAACTAGACATTTTTTCCACAGATAACAATAACAACAACAAGTATGCCACTGTTGCGATGAGCTACATTCTAGCTGCCATTCAGACTGCTTCAGCTGCATCGGTCATAAAATATTATCTCTTAGATGACTTGGTAACTTATGTGTAGCACTTTATTCCACATCGGGTTATCAACTGCCTCCACCCCGACTTAGTTCCGTTAGGGATGCAAAAGGTTCTCTTCACATGGTATCAGGACGTGCTGATTAACACTAGCTGCTCGTTCCAGCTGCACGTCAGGTTCTCTAGAGTTGTTAGCTGCTAAGGTCTGATGTCCTGTCATCTTCACACTGTTATTCAACTATTAGGGATGCATTTTGTTTCTATTTACTCTTCTGTTATCAAAAAAAAGGTAGGCAATGCCCTTTGTCACATGCTGATTTTCTTGCGTTTTTCTATAAATGCCACATATGTAACATAATGGCGAGGGACTGATAATCCTCATTAAGGCGGGAATTGACAAAAAGTATCACGAATATCTGCTGCCATGGTGATTCTTGCAACCTGCAATGGATAACAAAACAAAATTTAGATATATGCAAAAACCTGTTGTGACTCAATGTTTATAAAATGGCCATATCATACAACTAATAATCAATATATACAGAGGCCAAGAAGAGTAATATTGATTTCCTCTTCCTTATCCTAACTTCATAACAGCGGATTTCTGTCTACCGTGTATAACATTAAACTGAATGATGGTTGAGAGTATCTGTATTACACGGTGGATGTGTAATAAAAGTTAAGGGTTTAATTTTCATTGCAGGAGCTGTACATTATCAGCACAAGGAGTGACAATTGTTACAGTGTGGTGGAGCTGTTACTGTGGTTGTATGGTACATGAGTAGAGGTGGCATAGATGTTGAAGTGTTGTGGTAGCCACTTTAGTTGTGGTAGTAGAGGGGTTTAAGTAATTTTAGTGTGGTGTATGTTGTCATAATACAGTAGATGTGGTAATAATGTGTTAGTTGGAGTAAATGTGTGGTAGATATGGTGTCAGTGTGGCTTATGTGGTAGTGAGGTGGCTGTGGTAGTGGTGTGGTATTCATAGTAGTGGTGTAGTAGATGTGGTATTGGTGTGGTAGATGTGGTAGGGATGTGGTAGACGTGGCAGTGGTGC
>NW_020871360.1:370688-388188 GCF_003789085.1 Penaeus vannamei | reverse complement strand
AACACATTTTTTTTTCAAGCTTTTTGTTGTCTTTTCTTATTTGTATTTCTTTTTCTTGGTGTATTCTTAATTTCACTGTTGCTATATTCGATTATGATTACTCCATATGATTATTATATTTGGATATTTTTTTTATCTGTTGGAGTGTATTCTTAATCTTCTGTTAGTTATCATGTAATTTGTTTGGTTCCTGGTTCCATCTTCACTTTTTCCAGGTGGTTATTCTCCGAGGATGGTGTTCATACCGTGTTCTTTATGATTTAAACGTTTTCTACATACCTTTCTATTCCTCTTACACTCCTTTCATTTCTGTTTCCTAGTCCATACTGTCATGCAATGTCTTCTAAACTTCCTTCGTCCACCATTGCATTTAAATCCCCCACAGAGAGAATTACCTCCCCTTTTTTGCACTGTTATGCTTCGCTTATTTTCCCTTAGAATTCATATATTTCTCCTTCAAACAGCATTTGTTGGAGAATATATCTACATGATGCTGATGTTTACATATCCTTCCTCTCATCATTTTAACGAATGAGACGATATATCTGGGTATGGTCTTTGGTATCTGTTCGCCCACTCCCCCTTGAGCTGCCCTCCCCCCCCCTCCCCTGGGTATATTGGCTGACTTCCTCCTAGTTCTACACATCCTGCTCCCGGCCTTGTAATTTCTTCTAGGCCTAGTGCGTCAAGTTTCATTCTCCTTTTCTCTCTCTCTCTCAGTGTTTACTTGTTCCCTTGCTTGGTAGAGTCCCAACGTTTTATGTGGCGATATGTAGGTTGTGTTTTTCCTTTATTTTTATTCATACTGCTTGTATTATCATTGTTGTTGTTGTTGCTGTTGTGTTTTCCTTTATTTTTATCATGTTGTATTATCATTGTTGTTGCCTTTATTTTTATTCATATGCTTGTATTATCATTGTTGTTTGTTGCTGTTGTGTTTTTTTATTTTTATTCATACTGCTTGTATTATCATTGTTTGTTGTTGTTGTTTGTCCTTTATTTTATTCATACTACTTGTATTACCATTGTTGTTGTTGTTGCGTTGTCCTTTATTTTTATCCATACTACTTGTATTATCATTGTTGTTGTTGCTGTTGTTGTTGTTGTTGTCGACAGCAGTCACCTGATAACAGTCAAGTTATCAGGCGATAATATAAACAAATATAAAAAAAAATATATATCCAGGGCCATATGAAGATACCAATATACCATATGGAGATACCGAGACGGCCTTGCTGAACAGAGCCTACTTGTTATCATCATCATTATTATGATTGTTATTGCCATTATTGTTATTACTATCCTTATCATTATCATTAGACTGATATTGTTGATAATGACAATTAGTATGATAAGCATAACAATAACGATAAAAAAAGTTACTACAGTGATAATGATTATGGCATTTTTCATGAAAACAATAATGATAATAATAATGATAATAATAATAATAATAACAATACTACTACTACTACTAATAATAATAATATTTAATAATGATAATAATAATAATAATAATATAATAATAAAAAAATAAAAATGATAATAATAATAATATTAATAATAATAATAATAATATAATAATAATAATAATAATAATGAATAATAATAATAATATAATAATAATAACAATAGTAATAAGATTAATAATAATAATGGTACTGATAACAATGGGGATCAATATAATAATGGTAATAGTGAAGATTTTTCTCCATATCGTTCTTACAAAAAAAAAAAGTTATTCCTCGGTAATATTATGTAAATGTATTCCGAATTCACTCTTAAATCTTCTTGGCATCATTTTCTGTTAAAATACCGACCAAAAAAATGTGTAAAGTGAATGCACCTTTCATCAGTGATTCCTGATGGTCGAAAATCATTGAGTATAGATGACGAAATCAACGTTATGAGTCTTGCATTACTCGCCGAGAAAGGTTGGTGCAGCCTGTGACTTCTTAAATTGGGCCAAATTTTAGTGATAATGAACTCGTCAAATTACTTATCAAAAATATTTGATTCTGATTCCTGTAAACTGTGTGTGTTTTAGCTAGTTAACAAAATATTATATTACAATCTTTAAACGTTATTAGTTAGATGAAACATTTCTAACAAACAGCCAACAGTTACAAAATATTGCAAATTCAGCAACATAACCATTCAACGCTCAATACGTAGTAGGAATAACCCACAAGACGAGTGTTTTGTATTTCTGCGAAAGACAAACGAGAGTCGGAAAGCAGCGCGTTGAATAAAACACAACCATTTTACGTTTATGGCGTCGAGTGGAGGTAACCGACATCTGTGTCTCCCACGGGTTGTACGTAGACCTCCGTCTGTCCTTGTAGTGTATTACGCATTTCGCTATACCCCCTCCCCCCCCCCCCCTTCTAAAAAAGAAAAAATAGGCGCGGAGGAATTTCGACGGATGCTGCCGGGTTTTTTGTCCACCCCGGATTATGCAGTGTTCCCCCTAATACCACCGCTATTGACAGGTTAATAAGGTGCAATCAGCCATTTTGGTGGGTTTGCCGGTGGATCCAACTTTTTAACGTCGATAATGATCCAGGTAACACGTTTATGGCAATCGCTTTTGAGGGTATCAGGCAATCAGACAGATGATTAATGATGCCCAGTTCTTGTACAGCGATGCGGACTGCGAAAGCACTCTGCTACTATTTACGGAGCAGCGCTATTATTCCAAAGAGGAGACTCCCTGTTGACTGGGGAATGCTTATGTCTTCTGGATCGGCGAATAAGGACGAAATGCCCCAGTAGAATCGCCGGGGAACTTGAACGCACATGGGTATGCCGAGTATGCCCTGAGACACCCACGGGATCCAAGGCGTTGATTTCGTTTGATCTGGTGTCTTGCGTGCTGCGTTGCCAAATTTGGTGATTATTGTGACGTGTCCTTAGGATGCTGTTGCTCGCTGTGTGTAGCGAAGGAAATCCAGTTCGTTATCCTTTCCTTATGGTACAGTTGTTCTTGCTTTTCAGTTTGAGCTTCCTCTGGAGGTGATTATTCTGCGCAGTTCCTCAGGGCCTCAGAAAGTGGCACACGCGTTTATGAAAGGCGTCAACAGGCAAATATGTGTGCTTATATGAATATTTGTATATATATACACACATTACAACACACACACACACACACACACACACACACACACACACACACACACACATATATTATATATATATATACTATATATATATATATAATATATATATATATATATATATATTATATATAGGTGCGCCGCGCGCGCAGCGCGTGTGCATGTGTGTGTGTGTGTGTGAGATGTGGCACTGTATGTGTGTGGTGTGCGTATTGTGTAGGTGTATGTTATGTGTATGTGCTATGTTTTATGTAGTATACTATATTATATACTATAACAGCTATATATGTATATATGTATGTATCTATACCTATTATATCTATAATAGACTTATATATGTATACATATACATATCATAATACAATAATATAAAATATATGTTAATACTAGTAGCTATCATTATATACTATATAATAATATATATATATTTGTGTGGCCTGTGTGGTGTGTGCTGTGAATAATCATCACTACTAACTACACAAACATGATATGTGTGTTGTGTGTGTGTGTGTATACGGTATAATATTATATATAATATAATATATATATACTATTATTATCTACATATATATAGTATATATATATATATATATATTATGTATGTATATAATATATATATATAATTATATATAATACTATATATATATAGCATATATATCTACATTTTATACATCTAATATATATATTATATAAATATTATTCTATATATAACATAATATAATGTATATATATATACGTAACATACTAGTTATAATAATTACTATAAATAACATATATATATACCATAATAATATATATTCATATATAATATATATACATGTAATATACAATATATGCATTGTATGTATATAGGCATGAATGTGAAGGGGAATCAATGTATGACCTCTTCTGACCCAATTTCCCGTTCGTATCCCAGTCGCTCAGCCTTGCATGACGTTGCAGAAAGGGCTCAACCTCCTGACGGCGCCGTACCCTTGCTTCCTTAACCTTTCAAAGGCCGTCTCGATTTCGTGATTCGTGCTCTGACCTTATGACCTAACACATATGCCTTATTATCCCCTGTCTGTTTGGTCAGAACGTTTGATTTTCGACGGAGGGTCAAAGGTCAATGCATCGGGTGAGAGGTTAAACAGAGGTTGCATGCGGACATAAATGCTTGGCTGTTCGTATAAGTTAGATATATCTTCAGGTAGAGAAGAAAGAGAAAAGGAGAGGACACGGAGATAGAGAGAGCAGAAGAAGAGAAGTTAGAGGATGGAGACGCAAGAGAGACTGAGAGGACAAAGAAGAGCCAAAGAGAAACTTAAGCCACTCGAACGTTACCGACGTCCATACCAAGAGAGAGAGAGAAAACGAAGACAAGAGAGAAATTAAGAGAGAGTAGCAAAGACTCACTCGCCACCCCACAGTCCCGCACCACGCTTACGACGCACATTCGCTTCACGGTAACTCCGGAGACGCAGAAAAGAGAGGAGCAAGCATCGAGATAGAGAGCGTCAGAACCGAATAACCTCGACAGAGAGAAAGAACTGACCGAGAGAGAGAGACGATGAGAGTAGAGAGGAGAGAGACACCTAGTCGAGAGCGAGAGAAAAGAGAAGAGAGAAAGCGCAAGAACGATGAGAAAGAAGAGCAGAGAGAGAGAGAGAAAATGGATGGTAACTACTATCACATGAATCGTAGTCTCCATATGTGTTCACTATTATGATAATGTAATATAATGCATATATATGAAATACCTACTATACGTACGTAATAATATATTATATATCATAAGTATATAATCATATAATATATATATATATATAATCTATATACAACACACACAACACACACCACACACACACACACATCACAAGCATCACACACAGACACTCACAATATACCTTACGACTAAATACTATATATTACTCATAAAATATACTCACCTAAAAACTCTATAACTATAAACCTCAACATACTATACTGATATACTACAAATAACGCTACTACAAAAAACCTCGTACTGAATTTCAGTCAGATATTACAAATACTATCTAAATCAGATAAACATAAACACCAATCCTAAAACCGCCAATCCACAAATAATCAATCATCACAGATTATAATATAACCACTACGGTGATTATGAATGAAGAAAAACCTAACAGGATAATCTCCATAAAATACATCCATACCCTCGATAATACGTGTTTCCGGTAGTGTTTATGTACCGCGAGCGCAGCATCTCCGAGTGGTGCTATGATGCGATGCGTGGTAGACTTACGATCTCACGCCGTGTGCATTATCTCATCCCATGTATGGAATGTGCAATGCGTAGCTGAGTCGCGTAAATGTCACGTGAGTGATGCTGTACTGGTCCTCACATCTTAAACTGTGTCTGGTGGTGAAAGATTGTGTGTGCAATCGATAGAATTTGGCCCCCGTCTTCATGCCCTCAGGCATCAACGTCTTTTCGCCCGTACCCTCGATGTGATTCGCGGTGTGTGCTGCTGATTGTTCGTCTGCGTGTGTGCTGAGCGCTAGGCATTATCTCTTACTAACGAACAACATCGTGCGTAGCATGCGTGTGTGTGTGTCTTTGCGTCTGAATATTACTCAGATTCAGCTAATCATTCTCACGACTAGAGACGACTTAACTGGACTAGAAACTCATACCCATCGTCCACCGTGTGTGGTGCCTCGTTCTGCTGTATACATAATATATTTATCATCACGTATATATCACAACATTACTATATATTCATAATACTTTAATACTTTATATATCTTGTGTGCCGATGTGCCTTTCGAGTAGAACTCTCCAACAGCTGCTCCCATTACAAAATCTCATACCCAATAACCCCTCCTCCCTTCTATACCTCCCTCACCCTTCCCTCCCACACCCATTCCCTCTCACCCTCCCCTCCAGCTTCCCTCCCTATTCCTACCCTCCTCTCCTCCCTACCGTTCCAATAACCCCACACCTCCGGGCATCACACCAACAACTATCTCCTCACCTCTCTCCTCACCCTCCTTCCCTACTCCCTTCCCTCCCTCCCTTTCTCCCTCCCTTCCCCCCGCGAAATGCATTCTTCGCGCGCCGCGGCCGAATGACGTGCTCCCAGCGCGCCCAGAAAGGAATTACCGGGCTGACGAAAGGCGAATGAATCGTTGGCAGTAATTAGCAGCCCGGATATCGCGATTGCTGACTATATCCCTGAACGAGGAGAGGTGCACTGAATCACGTCTTGCAGAGGAATCCACGCTCTTGCCCTTCGTGAGTTACGCGGGATGACGCAACGAAAGGTCGGCGGGATTCTGAACCGAGGCGCCGATGGTTTTATATGGATTTCTGGATCTAAATGTGATCCTGTCAAACCTAAAATCTAACCTGAACTAAACTGACATGTCCTCTGTATCTAAATAATTTCCTGTTTAACCTAAAATCTAACCTGAATTAAACTAGTATATGTCGTAATCTAGTCTAACCTAAATCAAATTGGTCTTAATCTAATCTGAATTAAATGGGCATTTCTTAAGCTAACCAATCTTAACCTAACTCAATCGAATCTGAATTAAATCTGAAGATAATCAGTCTTAACCTAACTTATTCTAATCTTAATTAAATCGGCATATCTTAAGCTAACCGATCTTAACCTAACCTAATCTAACTTGAATTAGAACGGCTTCTCTTGAGCAAACCAATCTTAATCTAACCTGAACTGAATCGGCATATCTGAAGCAAACCAATCTTGACCTACCCTAACCAATCTTAACTAAAGATAAGCTAAGCCTTAACCTAAACTGAACCAAAAACCGGCCTATTCTAAGTCGATCTTAATTGGAACGAATCAAATTTCAACTTTACCTAATCTAACCTAGCCTGACCTAAGCAAATCCCCCCTTGACCTAAGCTGAATTAGGGGACATCGGATTATCAAAGTTCGTGCTTCGTCACAAATTCCCTCTATTTCGAAATATCACCTGGCCTCTTGCACCTGCTCGTCACGTGACCTGACTTCACGAAAACTATATCTCTGTGATATATGTTTCTTGTGAGTAAACAGGCGTCACTTTCATGATTTCTTCGTTGTCATATAGAGTGCTGAAGACTGTGTTTGTGTGGGTGTATGTATGTATGGATACATATTTGAACTTATATATGTACATACGTATCCACACGCACACACACATACACACACACACATAGTGTGTGTGTGTGTGTGTGTGTGTGTGTGTGTGCATGTGTGTGTTGTGTGTGTGTGTGATGTGTGTGTTGTATATATATATATATACATGTGCATATATATGTAATATATATATAATATATATATATACATCTATACATACTATACCATATATATACATAATATATATAATATATGATACTATATATATATATTATATATATTATATATATATATTATTATACTTATATAGTGTGTGTATATGTGTGTGTATGTGTGTGGTGGTGTGTGGTTGTGTGTACATATCTATATATGCATATGTATAATACTGTATATATATATATTATATATACTATATATATATATATATATATATTATATATATATATATTATATATATATATATATATATATATATATATATATATATATATATATATATATAATTATAATCCTATATATATATAGTATAATGTGCGCGTGAGTGCGTGCTTGTATGCAAGGTCTATATAAGTACTTATAGTACTTATATAGACCTGCATGATGTACGTACACTAAAATTAAATCTACGGAATATCAACTTAACGTTTCAAAACACCCGCCGGACCAACTACTAAATCAAAGAACATTTCTTGCAAAAACCCGCCCCTGATATTTGTTTCATACAAATTCCTGGCGAGATTTAAAGACATGAATCTTCAGTAAGGAGGAAAAGATTGACCTTATAAATTTTCGAAATTATGGCTTACGATATCGTGATTATCGAAATATAATATAAGGTAATAACTGAAATTTCGAGAAAACGAGATTTGCACGAAGTACAGATAAGCCGCCACCACAAGCAATATTGTTAAAGGTAAAGGCAAACTTTGCAATGTGGAAAATAGACTAATACGATAGAGCTTATCATAACCATCTAATAACAAACACAAAGAGCACTGCAGACTATAATTTTAGTCAATGAATTAGAAAATATACTTCCGTTATAGCTTAAGCACTCAAAATGATACTGTGAAAATAGATATATCAAAATTAGCATATTAAAACCAACGAATCCCTGTGCATCAGCTATCTCTTAAAGCCCTTGTTCCTTTTTCCGTCAATTTTTTTGCATTTCCGAATGAACTCCGTATGAAAATCATGTAAACAAACATGGCGCTATCCGAGTGAGGTCCCGGGAATCACACGAACATTCTCATACATATTCCGTTATTTTAAAGAAATATGATGATGTATATTGTATATACGAATGTTCTAAAATATAAGCTTATGTTTACATTCACTCATCCTATCTACTTTATTAAGAGCACAAGATCAGCACAGAAATTAGTCAGACGGAAACGGTCGTAACCGTCTTGGTCTGGGAGGCGTTCCGTTTGTAGACGATCCTTGCGGAAAGCCTCAAATTCAGACGGAAGCCCAGAAATCGACGGGAAAAGTGCTAGTGTGATAGGGCCTTAAGTTATGTAATCATATATCCCGATGCAGACGACCTAGTATTATGATAGCTAAACAATAATCAGTTTGATTCAGCTTGCACAGTTATGTCAATCGCTACGACGATAGGCAAGTAATCTTAAACTGAACAATTTCATTCTATAAAACGTCATTCCATTATGGTAGTGTTTTTATAAGGATTTTAAGTCCATATGTAATCTTTCTCGCTCTGTCCGGATCCTCCTCTGTGTATCACTTATTATTACTGTCACTGTATAAGGATTATGCCATTACTATGTAAAAGAAGAAAACGTCTAGAATGCGCTTTAAGATTAATGCTAAACCAGAATAATAATCGCGTGGATTTTGGAAGAAAAAGTGAGAATAGAGTAGATTTGTTTATCTTAGAATCAAGAACGATAATTAAGTGGAATTTTTTTTATTGGAAGTGGATTTTATAGCAGGATTGGGTAAAGAGTGATTACCAAGTGGATTCTAATAGATTTTAAGGATTAAGGACACAATTAAGTGGATTTTCAGTAGGTTTTCAGGTAAAAGAGCAAATTTTTATTCGATTTTGTAATTAAGCCAAAATCTGTGAGGATTTTAGCGGATATTGGCAAAGAAAGAATATAGAATAGAATTTTATATGTTTTCAGCTTAAGAGTTGTGAATGAGTAGGTAATTAATAGGTTTTATGATAAAAAAGTAAATTTAGCTGATTTTATAATACAGAGCGATATTAAGTGAATTTGGGGGTGTATTAATACGGATAGATTTTTGAGATTTCAAGAATAGAGAAGATCATATATATAATATATATATATAATTATATATATAGGGGGGGAGGGAGAAGAGGCGGATGGAGAAAAAGAGGAGAGGGAGAGGAGGGAGGAGAGAGAGAGGAGAGAGAGAGAGGGAGGGGAGAAAAGAGAGAGAGGGAGAGAGAGAGAGAGAGAGAAGAGGAGAGAGAGAGAGAGAAGAGAGAAGAGAGAGGAAGAGAGAGAGAGAGAGAGAGAGAGAGGAAAAGAGAGAAGAGAGAAAGAGAGAAAAAGAAAAGAGAAAGAAAAGAGAAAGAGAGAATGAGAGAGAGGAAATGAGAGAGAAAGAGGAAAGAGAAAGAGAGAAGAGAAAATTATTAACAACAAAAAAACAGACAGAAAAAAACAAATTGAAACATACAACATCCTCTTCCCCTCCCCCTCTATTACCTAACCACTTATAATATACTATCTTATATATATTATAATTCGTGTATGTCTATTGTATGTATGCGCTATAAGTTCCCCTCATTATTATTTTTATTATGCTTTTTTTAGGTGAAAAAGCGATATCCAAAAGGGAAATTAAAACTTGTGATACAACGTTTTTAAGCTTTCTCCAATATTTACTTTGTTGCTGTGTAGATATCCGCATCTTATTTATGATAATCATTACAGTAATATCAGTGATAGTGATATTTCGTCGGCTATAGCATGACCTTTCTATTGTCCACTGTCTCACACACTCATTCGCTCATGATATATATTGTCTATTATTACAAACTTATTGTCACTTATTACAACTAGTTGCCACTATTACAACTATTGTCACTGTTTTTACAACTACTTGTACATTATTCAACAACTATTGTCATCCCCTATTTAACAACTTATTGTCATTTATACTATGTATTATTACAAAATTATTGTTCCATATTACAACTATTGCCCTTATTACAACTATTGTCACCCTGTTTTAAAACTATTGTCCAGTCATTAACAACTATTGTCATCTATAACAACACTAATTGTCATCTCTTACAACTATTGTCATATATAAAACCTATTGTCCATTTTTACTTACAACTATTGGTCATTTATTACAACTATTCTTCTCATAAAAGAGCGGACATTAAATGCTATAAATCTTCACCACCCTCTTTTATGACTTGGCAATGCACAACAAACCATTGCCATCTATCTTCCACAATACTCTCCACTCGTCTCATTTATTCTACAACTATTATTGTCGAGTGCCAGTACAACTATGTCATTACTACAACTAATGTCAGTTATCTCAGAATTAATTAGTCTATTCTATCTACAACACATCTATGCTCAGGATACACCAACTAGTTGTGCATAGTCAAACAACTATTGTCAATTATTTTACAAACCTTATTGTCTTTATATGGATATCAAACAACCTCTTAGTACTATCATAATACAACTATTAAGTCATATTAACCACAAAGTTGTCTCGATACTATTGCAACTACTGTCCAATTAGATAAAACTGAAATACAAATGTATAATACAAACTAATTGTCAGTATATGACAGAGCTAATTGATCATAAAAATTAGATAACAAACTTTTGTGCGATATAATACGAACTAATGTGGTCAATATAATAATACAAATCCCTGATTAGTCAGATATTATAAAACAACTAATTGGCCATTATCAACAAAAACTAATTAGTATCAATTTTTATTTCCTTAAGTATAACCATATACATATATGGTCAACCAAGTCTTACAAGCTATTGTCACTAGTTACACATAACTATTTGTCAGCTGATGTGTGACAATCTATCACCTATTCGTACATATACAGAGTCCATGCGAAATATTCGTAAATATCAAGTACATGGGCATATACCACAAATCAATAATAACACAATCGATGTACACATCTACCAGGTCATCTATAATTATGCTTACCATTCAATTACGTAAAAAGAGATGCTCTATATTTATCATCGTCGATAATATGCACGTTTCACCTCGACACGAGAGATTAAAAATGCCAGCTTAAATGACATTGATAAGTTACTGAATTAATCATCCATACAAGTTTGTTGATTAGGAATAATATCGAGGAATGAGTCATATCCCTACCATTAACTGTATGTACGTGCAGAGAGTAGAGAGAGGAAGAGGTGACTATTAGTAAGTTATACCAGATGTTAGATTACCATTTTAAATCAGATTGACTAGTACCATGTTATACATTTATCATTTATATGACTAGAATTGCCATTCCATTCTACCGAAACGACTTATGTTTTCGTTCACGTTAATCGGTTGGTTATCAGAAAATTTAACTTGATTGTTAATACGCTAGGAAGTGTCAGAGTATGGCTAAGTTTAGAATGATAGGTTGAGTCAGCTGACAGAGAGAAGTTTCATGGCTAGAGTTATACTGCAGTGTGGTATGTAATCGAGGACTTAGAGAGAAAAGTTATCATGGTAAAGAGTTTACTGATTGCGTTTATCGGCTAGAAAGTTTCATGCTAAGTTTACTTATTGGTTATCGGCTAGAAAGTTTGCAATGAGTAAGCTTACTGATTGGTTTATCGGCTAAGAGAAGTATTCATGGTAAGTTTACTGGTTGGTTTATCGGCCTAAGAAAGTTTCATGGTAAGTTTACTGATTGGTTTATCGGCTAAGAAAGTTTCATGGTAAGTTTACTGATTGGTTTATCGGCTAAGAAAAGTTTCATGGTAAGTTTACTGGTTTGGTTTATCGCTAAGAAAGTTTCATGGTAAGTTTACTGATTGGTTTATTCGGCTAAGAAAGTTTCATGTAAGTTTACTGATTGGTTTATCGGCTAAAGAAAGTTTTCATGGTAAGTTTAATGGTTGGTTTATCGGCTTGAAGAAAGTTCATGGTAAGTTACTGATGGTTTTTTATGCTTAAGAAAGTTTTCATGTAAGTTTACTGTTGGTTTATCGCTAATGAAGTTTACATGGTAAGCTTACTGGTTGGTTTTCGCTAAGAAAGTTTCATGTAAGTTTACTGGTTGGTTTATCGGTTAAGAAAAGTTTCATGGTAAGTTTAACTGATTGGTTTTATCGTTAAGAAAACATTTTCATGGTAATTTATGGTTGGTTTATCGCTAAGAAAGTTTCATGTAGTTTTCTGGTTGGTTTATCGCTTAGAAAGTTCATGGTAAGTTTACTGATTGGTTTATCGGTTAAGAAAACATTTTCATGGTAATTTACTGGTTGGTTTATCGGCTAAGAAAGTTTCATGGTAAGTTTACTGGTTGGTTTATCGGTTAAGAAAACATTTTTCAATGGTAAGTTTAATGGTTGGTTTATCGCTTAAGAAAGTTTCATGGTAAGTTTACTGATTGGTTTATCGGTTAAGATAACATTTTCATGGTAAGTTTAATGGTTGGTTTATCGGTTAAGAAAGTTTCATGGTAAGTTACTGGTTGGTTTATCGGGCTATCGTAGTTATTCGCTTAAGAAAGTTTCATGGTAAGTTTACTGGTTGGTTTATCGCTTAAGAAAGTTTCATGGTAAGTTTTATCTGAGTTGGTTTATGGGCTTAAGGAAAGTTTCATGTAAGTTTAGTGATTGGTTTATCGGTTATAGAAAGTTTCATGTAAGTTTACTGATTTGGTTTATCGGTTAGAAAGTTCCATGGTAGTTTTTACTGGTGGTTTAATAGCTTTTAAGAAAGTTTCATGTCAAGTTTACTGGTTGTTTATCGGTTTAAAGACAAGTTTCATGGTAAGTTACATGGTAAGTTCCTATGGTAAGTTTACTGGTGGTTTATGCCTTAAGAAAGTTTCATTAAAAGGGGGGGAAATTTAAATAAGTGGTTGGACTTTATCGGATTAGAAAGTTACATGGTAAGTTTAGTGACTTGGTTACGTTTAAGAAGGTGGTGGGGTTTATCGGTTAAGAAAGTTTTAATGCGTAATGTTTACTGGTTGGTTTATCGCTTAAGAAAAGTTTCATGGTAGTTTACTGTTGTATCGGCTAAGAATTTGGTAAGTTACTGCGCTATCGCTTAGAAAGTTTATGGTAAGTTTACTGGTTGGTTTATCGGTTAAGAAAGTTTCATGGTAAGTTTACTGATTGGTTTATCGGTTAAGAAAACATTTTCATGGTAAGTTTACTGATTGGTTTATCGGTTAAGAAAACATTTTCATGGTAATTTACTGGTTGGTTTATCGCTTAAGAAAACATTTTCATGGTAAGTTTAATGGTTGGTTTATCGCTTAAGAAAGTTTCATGGTAAGTTTACTGATTGGTTTATCGGTTAAGAAAGTTTCATGGTAAGTTTAATGGTAAGAAGTTCATAAGTTTACTTTGTTTATCGGCTAAGAAAGTTTCATGGTAAGTTTACTGGTTGGTTTATCGCTTAAGAAAGTTTCATGGTAAGTTAATGATTGGTTTACCGGTTAAGAAAGTTTCATGGTAAATTTACTGGTTGGTTTATCAGCTAAGAAAGTTTCATGGTTGGTTTATAGGTTAAGAAAGTTTCATGGTTGGTTTATCGGCTAAGAAAGTTTCATGGTAAGTTTACGGGTTGGTTTACCGGTTAAGAAAGTTTCATGGTAAGTTTACTGGTTGGTAATAGGTGAAGAAAGTTTCAATGTTGGTACGGTGAAAGTTCATGTACGGTTGGTTTACCGGTTAAGAAAGTTTCATGGTAAGTTTACTGGTTGGTTTATAGGTTAAGAAAGTTTCATGGTTGGTTTACCGGTTAAGAAAGTTTCATGGCAAGTTTACTGGTTGGTTTATAGCTTAAGAAAGTTTCATGGTTGGTTACTGGTTGGTTTATCGCGCTAAGAAAAGTTTCACGGTAAAGTTTACTGGTTGGTTTATCGGTTAAGAAAGTTTCATGGTAAGCTTTACTGTTGGTTACCGGTTAAAGAAAGTTTTCATGGTAAATTTACTGGTTGGTTTATCGGCTAAGAAAGTTTCATGGTTGGTTTACTGGTTGGTTTATAGAGGTTAGGAAGTTTCATGGTTGGTTTACTGGTTGTTTATCGGCTAAGGAAAGTCTTTTCATGGAAGTTTACTGGTTGTTTATGTTAAGAAAAGTTTCATGGTAAGTTTACTGGTGGTTTATAGGTTAAGAAAGTTCATGGTTTTTACCTGTGTTGGTTTATCGGTTAAAAAGTTTCATAAGTTTACTGGTTGGGTTTAAGTTTATCGCGTTAAGAAAGTTTCATGAAGTCCTATCCGTCTAAGAAAGTGTCATGGTAAGTTTACTGGTTGGTTTACCGGTTAAGAAAGTGTCATGGTAAGTTTACTGGTTGGTTTATCGCTTAAGAAAGTTTCACGGTTGGTTTGCCGGTTAAGAAAGTTTCATGGCAAGTTTAATGGTTGGTTTATCGGCTAAGAAAGTTTCATGGTAAGTTTAAATGGTTGGTTTATCGCTTAAGAAAGTTTCATGGTAAGTTTACTGGTTGGTTTATTTCGCTTTGGTTAAAAAAGTGGTAAGTTTACTGGTTGGTTTATAGCTTAAGAAAGTTTCATGGTAAGGAATGTGGTTGGTTTATCGGTTTAAGAAAGTTTTGGTAAGTTTACTGGTTGGTTTATCGCTTAAGAAAGTTTCATGGTAAGTTTACTGGTTGGTTTATCGCTTAAGAAAGTTTCATGGTAAGTTTACTGGTTGGTTTATCGGCTGTGGTTGACTGGCAGGTGAACTTTGAGTGTGAGAGAGAGAGAGAGAGAGAGAGAGAGAGAGAGAGGAAGGAAGGAAAGGAGGGTTGAGAGAGTGGAAGGAAGGTTTATCGGTATATTGGTTGGCGTCTTGATTGACTAACTGATTGGTTTATCGGTTAATTGGATCATTTCTTGATAGTTTAACTTCTTGGTCGGATTCTTGCTTGGTTGAATTTTTGAAATCATTGTTTAATTCCTCATCATCGAGTGATAAGTAGGTTTCTTGGTTTATTGATTAGTTCGTTGGTTTATTTGGCTAGTTGATTACTTGGCTGACTGGCTGGTTTATTGGTCATTGGTCTGGTTAACGGGTTGATTTTGTGGTTTATCTATAGGCTGACCGATTTCTTGGTTATGCTATTTATCAGTTAGTTGCTTGTTTTTTCTACTTATCAGTTTGTTGCTTGTTTTTTTTCTACTTATCAGGTAACTGCTTGTTTTTTTTCATTATTGAGTTGTTTGTTTGTTTGGTTTATTGTTCAAATGGTTGGTTTGGTTTGGTTGGCCTATTAGTAGTTTAGTTTGTTGCTTGTTTTTACTACTTATCATTAGTTGCTTAGTTAGTTGCTTGTTTTTTTCTACTTATCAGTTATTGCTTGTTTTTTTTCTAGCTTGTTTATCAGTTAGTTGCTTTTTTTCTACTTATCAGTTTGTTGCTTTGTTTTTTTGCCTACTTATCAGTTAGTTTGCTTGTTTTTTTTCTACTTATCAGTTATGTTGCTTGTTTTTTTTACTTATCAGTTAGTTGCTTGTTTTTTCTACTTATTCAGGTAACTGCTTGTTTGTTTTTTTCAGTTATTGAGTTGTTTGTTTGTTGGTTTATTGGTTAGTGGTTGGTTTGGTTTGTTGGCTGGGTTGGCCTTTTTAGTAGAACGAGTTTATGATAAAGATTAGTAAGATGACGTCTCTCTCCTCTCTGTCTGTCTGTCTGTCTGTCTGTCTGTCTCTCTCTCTCTCTCTCTCTCTCTCTCTCTCTCTCTCTCTCTCTCTCTCTTCTCTCTCTCTCTCTCTCTCTCTCGTCTCTCTGTCTGTCTCCCCCCCCCCTCGCCTCTCTCTCTCTCTCTCTTTTTGTCTTTCCTCCACTTCTCTTACTTAAATGTAGCTAGCTAGAGAGAGAAAGAGACAAAGACAGAGAGAGAGGAAGGAAAAGAGACGTGAAGTGAGTGAAAGATAGATAGGTAGATAGATAGATAGCGAGAGAGAGAGAAAGAGAGAGGATGGAGGAAAGGAGACATGAAGTGAGTGAGTGAGAGAGAGACGACGGAAGAAGAAAGAAGAGGTAAGTAGGAGGAGAGAGAGAGAGAGAGAGAGAGAGAGCGAGAGAGAGAGAGGAGAGAGAGAGAGGAGACAGAGAGACAGAGACAGAGACAGAGAGAGAGAGACAAGAGAGAGAAGGAAAGGTGAGTAGTGAGTGAGAGAGAGAGAGAGAGAGAGGAGAGAGAGACAGAGACAGAGACAGAGACAGAGACAGAGACAGAGACAGAGAGAGAGAGACAGAGAGGAAAAGGAAAGGTGAAGTGAGTGAGTGAGAGAGAGAGAGGAGAGAGAAGAGAGAGAGAGAGAGAGAGAGAGAGAGAGAGAGAGAGAGAGAGAGTGATGAGCAATATGATGACCGTGCATTAAGGCTGTAAACTGCCCACACCATCGTGCTATACGAGAAGTTATTATTTGCCTCATTCTAAAACCTTTACCACCATGTTTAATTCAAGTTTTTTTCTTTATTTTTCTTCTCGTCACCATGAGCCCATATTCTATGTTCTCACGTATGTATATATTTCTTCTTCCTCTTCTTCTTATTCTTCAAAATCATCTTCTCCTTTTATTATTTTTCCTAAAGCATAATTAATTCATATTGTGATAAAAAACACTGTTGTTATCCAGGGCGGTGGGTTTCACATTAGCATTCTTAAGTAGGGCTGGGGGGGGGTGAGTTCTATGGCCTGAAGCTAAATTTGTTTTGTTCTGAGATGTCTAGCTGTTCTTTCTGTCCAAAAATAGGGCTGTTGTTTTCATATTAGACAATTCCCTGTCGTAGATTTTAATTGCAGGCATGGGTATATTTAGACTCTTCTACCGTTCAAGTTTGTTTTTTTAGTGTTGCGTGTATTATTTCCATTTTTTATTTCAGTTTCTCGCAAGTTCAGCCGTAGAATTAAAACAAAATAAAGATGAAGAAATATTTGAAAAGACTTATTTTATGTGTTGTATGGAAATTCCAATAAACTTTTTTTGTGTATGCATGAAGGTTCTTTTAAACCATTATCGATAAATTTCCAATAAACTTGTGTATGGTGTGAAATTTGATATCAAACTTGTATTATTA
>NW_020871360.1:345688-358188 GCF_003789085.1 Penaeus vannamei | reverse complement strand
GAGTAAACAGACTTTTACATGTAGCTACAAGATTTGTTGATGATGAAAGCGCTTGTGTGACATTCTTTACCAGAATATACATGAAGGTTTGTGGACCTTTTTTACGAGTGCATGAGGCACGACAGCCACAGTGATCATGTAGTTATTGATCGTGTATCTTTGAAAAATTATTAGGGCCTTTCACTACTTTGCAGATTTTATACAGTGTCCATCATATGTCTATGTTTGTGATGTAGTAAAGATATGATAAATGCCTATTATATGGGCGTTTGTAAGGAAGACATTGGCATCCATCTAAAAGCCCCTTCCTAAATGCCATAAGGGTTTAATTTCCTTCCAAGAACTTTGTGTAAATAAGGCAAGTCATTCCAGTCATCCCAGCCTTCAGCCAAAATGCTCACGACAAGAAGTTCCCATCACCCTGGCCCACAGCCAAATTTTTCTATGACAGCATGTTCACTTCACCTGCCTCTCAAACTATTGTTTTTCTTGACATGATAATCATGTTATCCAGATCGTAGGAGTTTATATTATTACTGATTCTTGTAATAATAATTATTATTATAATCATTATTATTATTTTTTTTGTTATGGTAATTAACATTATTATTGTCATTATTGTAAATACCATTATTATTATTATTATTAGTGTGGTGGTTTTGTTTTTGTTATTGTTAGTGTTATTATTATTATTATTATGTGGGAAATATCTAGTGCAATGAAAGGATAAAAGTCATATAAAGGGAACTCACTTTTGATCTTGACCTTGAATTAATCTCTTGTAGAAATAAAAAAGTTTTCTTATAATGTACAAAAAAAAAAAAAAAAAAAAAAAAAAACTAACTACATTCAATGAGATTTCAGGGACACTGTGATGCAGATGCACACACGTTCATACTCACTCACTTATGCACTCACACTCTCTCTCTCTCATACACACACACACCAACCCACCCACTCACCCACTCCATCTGTTTATCTATAAGTCTATCTATCTGTCTATATTTATGGTAATTACTTTTTATTTTATTTTATTATTTTCTTTTTTCCCCCCAGTCGTAAACCATCAAGATCCTCGTCTTCATCGTCAAGCAGTGATGAGGAACCTAGAACAAGAGAAAAGAAGATTGATGAGGTGGACAGATTAGCTGAATTAGAGAGAGTTAGGTGGGTCTTCTGAACTTTTAACAGTTTGTGTACTTTCCCACATTTTCATTTGCAGATTTGTGAATGTATGTAAATGTAATCATGTTAAAATATATGTTGATCATTGTAGTTTTATTTTACAATTGAAAGAAAAAAAATCTAATAAAAGATTTGCCATTTATTACTTTCAGGAGACAAAGGGAGGCTGAACAAAAAATGGTTGAAGAAGTAGCAGCCAAAAGGTTGGAGGAGTTAGTAGCTCGGAGAGTAGAGGAGGAGCTAGAACGAAGGAGGGATGAGATAGAAGCTGAAGTTTTAAGGAGAGTAGAGGAGGCCAAGCGCCTCATGGAACAACAGATGCTCGAAGAGCTTCAGGAAAAGCGCCGGCAGCAGGAGGAGGATCAAAAGAAGCGAGAGGTAGAGCTTTGTGAATTGTGCTTCAGCGGGATATTTTGCTGGATTTGTCAAGCCTTGGGCACAGGAGCTCTGTTGTGTATTCTGATAGGGAGGGAAGGACGGGGGTTTCAAGCTAAGGAGAATAAATTTGGGTTAGCTGAAAGGAAGAGGGAGGTCGCTAGAGGAAGCAAGGTGGGCAAGAGATGTCCAGGATTATACCAACGAGCATCCCTGGTGACTCCAAAAGGGCATACTAGGAATGGGCTCCATATGGTCAGGGAAAATCTCCGTTTTATCATTATTTTATTTATTTTTAATAAAACTAGATGTTAAAGAAGGGAAATATCCTGGGAGTAGATGCACAAAAAAGAATGTGGTCATTGGCTGTCTGTGCCATTCCACACATCAAGGAGGGACTTTCCATCAACTTAAAGAGTTAGATTTTGCTGCATGTGGACTGTAAGCTGATAGGAAGAAAAAAAGCCACAAAGAAAAAAAAAATTGATTTAGCCTATTCAGTCGTCACTAATTGAAATTATTAGGTAAAAGTACTGTATAATGAGGATAATAGAACAATAAATTTCCATTTTGCATGAAGACTAACTCACACTCTTTCAGCTGAACTTTCTGTGTTTTGAAAGTGAAATGTGAATTTGAGGCAATAAAGTTTCCCAGAGACATGATGTACAAACTTTGTAAACTCTGGTATGTGTTGCAGTTTGACCACATTGCCCCAGACAGTTTGTTGAATGCAGGAGTGAAAGAAATATGCCTTTAATCTCTGTCTCCAACTTTATTTATCGTCTGGCAAATATGTATATCCCTGTACATTTTTTTATATACATTTTTTTTGTTTTGTTTTCTTTTTTTTGTTTTTGTTTTTGTTTCCTTCATACTCCCCAATACATATGTGCATGTGTGTGGGTGCGTGTGCAAATGAGAGTGTAATCAGTTCATTCTTAACTGTCTGGAAACACACGAACATAGCAGTGTGGCAATGAGGCATTTTAGTGGTGAATCACTCTAAACAGAATAGACATATTATTGGCGGCTTGCAACCAAGAATTGTCAGCTGCGGATTTTAGGCCAGAGCTGTTCTAGGAGTGGATTTGGCGGCATCCATATGGTAACTATATACAGGTATAGTGATTTTTATAATGGATGCATCTTAAATCCATTAAGCAGGTAAGATTTCCATTTTTGACGTGTCTTTGGATGACACAGATGATGTCGCACTTGAGTAGCTCACATTTTGTTATGTAAATGATTGCTGTACTGTACTAGATTTATAAAGCAGTGGGAAGCTTGCCATTTTAATGGGTTTAGTTGTATCTTCAATCTTTCAGCAAAGGCTCAAAATTTATCTTCATAAGTAAAGTGAGATTGTATTGCCTTTTCTGTGAGATCACTTGTGTCTGTGTCTTAGTGTTCTCAGTAAGCATGTTGTTCCTATACATTGGTCACGTCTTTTTTTAATTTTCACCTGTAACTCAACATGCTTGCTACTAGAAAAATTTAACTCTGAATTAAGTACTATTTTTAAAGTCTGTATTGTCATATACTATACCCTTGCTTTTGTACCCAATGTTACTATTGATGTTTGACATGAATTGTACTTTATTTATTCAAGTGGTTCTCTGCCAGTTGCCTGTAACCTCCCACTTTGAAATGCCACATACATGAAAATCCTCTTCTCCATTATGCTACATAAAAATGTCTTTTTAAACGCTGATTAATCTTTTTGAATAGCTGTAGGCAATTTCCACTTTTAACTAGGTATCCACATGAATTTTTACATTTGGTGTTTGATAATGTGCATTTTTAAGCAAAACTTATTTACTTTGATTGAAAAAATGAAAGGTTTCATTGATATTACTTGGGTTGAAAGAGTGAAGAGGCTTCTGGCAACTGGCTTTTTAAAAAAAATTTTGAATTGACCTCACCTGATGCGTATTTGACGCCTCATTCTACTTTCTAGGAGGAGGAACGTAAACAGCGGGAGGAACTGGAGCGAATTATGGAAGAGAACAAAAGAAAAATAGAGATTGCCCAGATGAAATTGGTAAGTTCTGAAAAGCTGAGGTGCAGTGGAAAATGAACCAGTGAGAGTTGTTGATAATGGAATGAAAAAAAATTAGATTGGAAAGTGAAAAGCCAACCAGAACAAAAATCAGCAAACCATTGGCTCTCCTTTCAGGCTGAGCAGCAGCTACAAATGGTTGAGGAGCAGCGAAAGATTGATGAGGAGCGGCAGAAAATCAAGAGGGAGCAGGAAAAGCGGACACGTGAGGAGCAAAAGATCATCCTTGGGAAGAACAATGCGCGGCCCAAGATCTCCTTCTCTATCTAAAGCTAGATACCCACATGCATGGGGTCTTTTATGTTGTAGGTCCACACTCTTTCATATGATTTCGATTTGTTTTTTTAAAGTTTTTAATTATTTTTTTTCCTTAGTCATTATTGCCATCATATACTTTATCTCTCTTTTTCGTTTTTTGTTTTTTACAGGATATGTTTCTGCTATGCATGAGTGTGATTGACTTAACTGATAAGGGTGTGGAGAGCCACACACTTTGTGATTGCATGAAATCTTGGTTTTATTTATTGTTGGTGGTATTATTATTATTATTATTATTATTATTATTATTATTATTATTATTAATGTTCTTATTGTTTTTTATATTAACATTATTATTATTTATTTATTATTATTATTATTATTATTATTATTATTATCAGTCTTACAGTTATTGATATTATGAATATTATTATTACTGTTATCTTTATCATTTTCATTATGGCTTCTCATTTTTTCATTATTTTCATTACTTTAGTATTGATTTATTTGTGCTATTTCAGTGATGCTCATCTCTTGTTTTTGGAATATGCAGTTGCACGAGTGTCTGGCTTTCCATTAAACATTGTAGAAAATAAGCTAGTTAAGGGTCTTTCAGAACCTGGGTTCTTTTGATGTCATTGCCTACAATGTGAGTGCTAAATGTTATGAAAAAAGTGGAAGTAGAAACTACTGCCCTAAACCCCTACTTCTTTTGCTTTGAGTGATAGAAGGCAAAAACTAAGCTATAATCTGCGATTGTGTTATAATCGTAGTGGTGAAAGTGCTAACGGTGAGAGAATATAATTCAGAGGGTAATGAACACTACTATAAGAAAACCCCCTGACAATGGCTCAGGCCAGCACTCAGAGTAGCTAGGACTAATGTTGCATTAGGCAGCCTTGGTTCATACTGATGTATTTCAGTTGCTTATAGTATAACTGTATCCTAATCATCTGCAGATCATTTCATATGTCCTTCATCCCATGTTTGTAAAGTCATGATCTATCACCCGAGTAAGTGTCTTGCCTCAGTGGCAGTGGACATGAGAAGAAACAATTGTATATATAGCACATGGATCACAGATCATGTACAAAGTTGTACTTCTTTGGTTGGAGTAGAACTTCAGCTACAACTTTTCACCTGCGCTGGTGAAAACTTTTCCTCATCAGTCTCTAGAGAATGGAAATAAATACCATTTGTATTGGATGTGTTGTTTTTTTTCTTTTGTAAGAGTACAGCCCATTAGTTTTAGGAAATGATGGCCAATGTCCTGATTATTAATTGCAATGTTATCAAGACTGATACTTATTTTTTGTTTTTAATTTCACATGTGTTCAAAGAAAAACGCACTAGATCAGTAAATTAGAGTAGTTCTCAGACTATAATTTGGCCTTTTATACATTCATTACAGTATCCTGTGAATTAAACATATTTCTTTTCATGAGGGGTATACAGTAGATGATGCCATATAAGTTACAAAATTGTTTAGAATAGAAAAGCAACAATTTTGTAGATGATAGAGAATACTTCCACAAGTAGAAGCATATTAATTTTATTTCATTTTTTTGGGCTGCATTATTGATGATAATGTAAAAAAAAGTGAGTCATTTGAATGTTTTTCACAAAGATGAAATAGATTATTATTTGTCTTTTGATAAACTTGAATATAAAGTCACTGTATCCAAGAAGTATTTTATTACCACAAAACCCACTCTATATTAATCATAGATGACGACCTTGATTAAAATAGCCAAAACGATGGGATGCATTTATATCAAATTCATAGACATGTCAGTGAATCCCTGGTGGATCATATGGAATCTAAGGCAATTTATCAAGAGTGAACTTTGATCTTTTGGCCTTTGAGGAAATCCATAGGGATTTTTAGATAATGTGTGATAACCAGTCTGAGAATATCTAAGTAAAGATTCCACATTAACCAATTTAAAGAATTTAAAGGGATTAGGGACAAAATGAAAAGTAAAACAAAAGCAACTCTCTCTCCCAAAAACAAAAATCTCCCTTCTCTCTCAGCTCTCCCTTCTCTCTCTTCTCTCTCTCCATCTCCCTCTCTCTCTTCCCCCACTCTCTCACCCCCCAGTCTCTTCTCTCTCCTATCTCCCTCCCACCTCTCTCTCTCTCCTACTCTCCCTTCCCTCTCCCCGTCCCCCGTCCCCCCCCACTTCTCCCTCTCCCCCTCCCCCGCCCCTTCTCCTCCCTCTCCTCCTCTCCCCCGTCCCTTCCCCCTCTCCTCCCTTCCATAGTATGTCCACTGTATATAGATGCATATAGACCAGATATGACTGACATGAAAAACTTTAGTATATAAAATACAAATAAAACGTTTACCCATTTCTGCTGATTTATTTTATTCATGTTCTACACTACAATAATCTTCAACTCTATTCTTGTTTACACGTAAGCATCAGCTGACAATAGCTAGATTTGTTGTTAATCGGATTCTTCGTAATCTTCTATAACAATTTACCTCTTACACCTTTCTTCGAGCAGAGGATGCGAAACACCATAATGTATTTCAAGGATAATTAAAGACAACACTGCAGAAAAATGAAGGAATTAATCAGGCACCCTTGAATATGTTACGTGTAGTGTCAATGTAATTCAATGTGGGACCAACGTGGAAAAAAGTATCGCTATAACTATAATAGTTACTAAATCGTCTTGAATCGCAGTGCATAATCTTGTTTAATAACATATGTCAGTACAGTTTAGGACAGATTAACTCAAGCAGTAAGGGCAGAGCATTAAGCTAAATTGTTTTAAGTATTGTAAAGGATTCGCCAAGGTAAAATCGGCAAATCTGTGGTCCCCATCACCAATTCAAATATTTTAGGCACTTGCTATCATGGAACTTAAACAAAAAACTTCACACATCTATGCATGGCACATTGCGATAAACTAACTGAAGAATTGACTTACTGTCTTGCAATACATAATTTTTTTTTACTAAAATACGACTCTGTAATACACTCAACGACATAAGTGTCACTATCGTATACGAATTCACATTATAGAGAGTACACCGACGTAAAAATGACATTCAAGTGACCCTCCAGCTAGTGCATGAGAGGACACGAAGGCCTTGTGAGATCAGAGGGCACCAAAAACCCATCCTGATAATTGGCAATATCGTTGAGGTAACCCACTGCATCGTTGTACTGGTCAGTGGGCACGATATTGCTATGGGTGTGCAGGCGATGGAGATGGTCCACGATGGTGTCAGCTGGGACTTTATGGCCAACCGGGTCCTCCGAGATGGTCGCCATTACCAGCTGCAGGGCTTCCGCGTCGGACTGGAAATACAAGTGTTACTGTTGGTGGTTCTTTGGCTCTGAGAAATCTCGAGGGATCTAATGTTTCAGTTAATCAAATGAAAGGCTATTTTTCGTTTAACGAATTTTGATAGATACGTTTATCTTTTTTTAACAGTCTTTACATTTTCGGATTTATATTGTAGCATCTTTGTCAATAAAGAGTTTGCATTTTCCAGTGTGGCAATTTTGTCAACAAAAAGCTACAGCAGTAAAGGTATTGGAAATAAATATAATTTATACGAATTTCAATTATACTAACGCTAATCACGATGGAAGTTATAGCAAAATTCATAAAATGGGTATAGAGGGTAATGATTTATAATATCAGTATCATTAATAATGTTACTCTTGATAGGATTATCATTATCATATTTTTTTCCTCGAATAATTTCATTTTTAGTTATAACCCTATAATCCCAATTATTATCATAACGATCAGCACCAGCCAGCCCAGTGGCAAGCACCACCACCACCACCTTCAAAGTCGTGAACATTCTCGAACGTGCGATAAGATTACGTCCGTGGGTGACCTTACCTAACTATATACAAGGTCTATTTAAGTACTTATATAGACCTTGACTATATACACCCTTCAAATACCATCCAACTACTACATAACCGCTAACGTATAACAGCCATCCCATCTCTTTCCGATACTATACCTCCTATGTTGCTTCATGACCTCGGTTTGTGTAGCACATTAATTTCACCTCTAACTCTTAACTCACGTGGGTGGCCAGTCCAGCGACGTGGGTCAGTATGTGCTCCCATTCGACCGCGCCCTTGTCTCCGCCCCCGGCCCGCTTCCACGCCTCCTGGGCCGTCGCCTCCTCCACGCCCATGGCCTCGCACACCTCCTGAAGGGCTCCCCATTCTATGCTGCCTTCGCTGCCCAGCTGTATGGGGGAGAAGGCAGGGCTCACTTCAAGAGACAGTCGCCATTCGAAAGCAGGGGCGTTGCAGACCAACCTTGGTGCGAAATTGCGTTTTTTTTTTTTTTTTTTTTTGGGGGGGGGTAGTAATGCAGTACATGATGAAAGCAAATTTACGAAACACTCAGCGTGTGCAGTATAAAAGAATAAATATACATATTCACATACTTTTACATGTACAAGTATATATATATATATATATATATATATATATATATATATATATATATATATATATATATATATATATATATATAATATATATATATATAATATATATATATATATATATATATATATATATATATATATATATATATATATGTGTGTGTGTGTGTGTGTGTGCGCCGCGCGCGTGCGTGTGTGCAAAATATCATCACTGTCAAAATGGAATGTTCCGTCAAACCTCCCCATCGCTCGGCTGCGACACCTCATCGAAAGAGAGAAAACGGTAACCGCGACGAGAACTGAGCAGAGACTCATGAAGACAAGGGGAAAGGTTTGATCCGCAGCAACTCGAGGGGGTGTCATGGCGTCCCACAGGGCTATTTTGATGATTGTTCAATGAAAATACAAGCATTAAAATCATTATTTTCTATCCTTTTTGATAATTAAAAAAATCAAAATGATCGACCATATTCACAAAACATGTGACGTCATCAAAATAAACCCCATGTGCTTTTTCCAAAAATAGAATCAGACGCCATGACACCTCCTCGAGTTGCTACTGATCTAGCCTTCCCCTAAAGATAAAAGTAAGACAAAAAGGCAACAAAATCACCCAGACACCACTTGCCTGACGGTGCAGTACGCGCAGGATACCGGGGGAGATGCCGCCCTTGGACTCAGGAACCGGGAACTCGAGCCTATCCTTGACGGGGGGCACGGTGCCTTTCGCCATAGATCTGCAGTTATGAAAAGAAAAGCGAATTTATATATTTGAATTTTCGCTCTGAGGAATCTAGAGACAGACGGTTAGGAATAAAACTATTTCACCCTTTCCTATTACCTAAAAGAAAATCTAATCTAAAACACCGACCTAACTACACACAAACATATTCACACAAAAAACATCCTAATCTCAAAAAGAAAACACACCAGAGATTCGATAGGCCTACCGTAAAAATAAATAAATAAATAGCAAATCAACAAGAAATAAACAAAGAAATAAAAAATAAATAGATAAATAAGTAAATAGCACATCCTTCCATAAAACACGACGCTCGCCTATTCCTCACCTGAAGTAAGCGACCGACCAGGTGAGGAGGTCCTTCGGCTGCGTCCGAATGGCTGCCTTCGTGTAGTCCTTCAGGATCCTCGGGAGAGCGGCAGGGACTCTCGCCCCCGCACCGGCCGACGCCACCATACTGCTTCGGAAGAGGAGAGGAGCGAGTGAGAGTGAGGAAAGGGGAGGAATGAGGAAGAGTGAGGAAAGGGAGGAGATGGTGAGAGGGGGGAGAGAGTGAGAGGGGAGGAAAGGGGGAAGAGTAGAGGGAGGAAAGGCAGGAGCGAAGGAGAGTGAGGAACGGGAGGAATGAGTGAGAGTGAGGAAAGGAGGAGAAGAGTGAGAGGAGGAAGAGTGAGAGTGAGGAAAGGGAGGAACGAGTGAGAGTGAGAAACGCAAGACGTAAGGATAAAGGCAGATAAATAGATTAAATGATAGATGGATAGAAAGATAGACAGGTACATATGTAGACAGAAAAATAGATTGATGAATAGATTGATAGACAGGTAGGTATATACACAGATAAATAGATTGATGAAGAGAGAGAGAGAGAGGAAAAAGGGTCGTTAAGAATATACATAGATACGCAAACAGGCAGATAAGGAAATTAAAATTGATAATGTTACGAAAGATAATTATAATGAGCATCACAATTATCACTATCATTATAATGATACAGGTGTGTACCAGCAGTACTATGATACTACTACTACTACTGTTGCTACTGCTACTCCTACTGCTACTACTACTACTACTGCTACTTCTGCTGCTGCTGCAACTACTACTACGACTACTACCACTACTACTATTACTGTAACAGTAATAGTAGTAGTGGTAGTAGTACTACTACTGTTACTCCTGCTGATGCTACCGCTACTACTACAGCTAGTACTACTACTACTGCTGCTGCTGCTGCTGTTACTGCTGCTACTGCTGCTGCTGGTACTATTACCGCTACTACTACTACGACTACTACTACTGCTAGTATTACTACTACTACGACTACTACTACTACTACTACTGCTGCTACTACTACTGCTGCTGCTGCTGGTACTATCACTACTACTAGTATTGATAAAGATAATGATAGCAGGAACAATAGCAAATGGCAATAATGATAATGATCATAGAAAATTATAACATAACAATAATAATAATGATCAAGATAATAATCATTGCAATAACAATAATGATAATAAATATGATAATAACAATAATAATGATGGATGATAATAACAAAAATGATGATTGATAATAACACAAATGATGATAATAACAAAAATGATGATAATGATGATAATAATATTTCTATCACCATCATTAGTATTACTTTCCTTGTAATTATCATATAAATGATAATCATTATTATCTTCATTATTATCATAATCTTTGGTTTTATCATCATTATATTTATCATCAGTATAACATAAATGATAATGACTAGTATTATCGTTATCATATAATATTCTTCTTATTGTTATTCTTATTATCATTATCATAAACCATAATCATTATCATTACTGTATATTACAGTCATCACTATTATTATCATTATTAGCGCATTTGTTTTTTTAAACTATTAACCATCATTAATTTCACTGCTATCATTATCATTATCATTATCATCATTATCATTATTATCATTATTATTATCATTATCATTATTATCATTATCATTATCATTATTATCATTATCATTATTATCATTATTACCTGCACCAAGAAGGTTATGCTTTTGGTAGCAGGGGTTAGTTTGTTAGTTAGTTGGTTAGCAAGATAACTAAAAAAAAAAAAAAAAAAATATGGACATAGGTGTGTCTTAGCCCAACTTAGATGCCATTAAATTTTGGTGGTGATCACGATCCAGGAATTTTGTTAAAGATTTTCATTAGAATAGCGAAATGGGGAAACACGAACGCCACCAGTGTACTTGAGAAAGATGTGATTTTGATATAATTCTTCGTATGAATATCTTTATTGCCTTGGTTGAGGTATGCGCCCTCTGAGTGCTGCCCATTATCATTATTATTATCATTATCATTATTATTATTACTGTTATCATTATTAAAGTTATCATTATGATAATCATGGTCACCATCATTTTTATTATTATCATTATTTTCATCATCATTATTATCATTATCATTATTATTATCATCATCATCACCATGATTATTATTATCATTATCATTATTATTATTATCATTATCATTATTATTATTATCATTATCATTATTATTATTATTATCATCATTATCTATTTCATTATTATCATTATTATTATTATTATCATTATTATTAATATTATTATTATCCTCATCATCGTCATCATCATCATCATCATCATTATCAGTATTATCATCCATATTTTCATTGTTATTATCGTTATCATTATCATTATTCTTCCATTAACATTACTACCATTATCTATCACTTAAGTATTGCCATTATCTAAGAGTTTGTGGCAGTGATATTATGTTGTTGTGAATAATTACCATAAAATTCATTATATTGACGATAATAAGATTGATATAGGTAGTCATGCTATCAAGGTAATATTTATAATATAATGATGAAAGAAATTATTTGTCATGATGATGAATATGACTATGGTGGTGAAAATAATGATGCATGTGATAACAGTGAACATGAATATAGCAATAATAATCGTAGTAATAAAAATGATAATTTTAACTATTATCATCACATCATTATCATTATTCGCACCACGATGATTATCACTAAAATAATAATGAAGTCGATTTTCTACTTTTTTTTGCGCTACATCTATTCGAAGACATTTATGGAATGTCTCAGAAAAGATGTTACAAATACCAAGCATATTATATCGGTCAGAAGATAATCTGGCGCAGGTATGACTTCTCCAGTATATCGAAAAAAGCTGTTTCATAATTTTGTTCAGGAATCTATTGATTGTAAAAGTAGAGCAGGTATCGAATATTTATTGAAAATCGAATGCGTCAGTTTTTTGAGTGGTCAAATAAAACGCATTTGTGAAGATCTTATCGTATCCTATTGTTTTAAAGCAGAACTTGCATTAATTACATAATTTGTAAGAATAAACACTACGACCTATAGAGAATGTATGATATTTAAAACAGTTGATG
>NW_020871360.1:323188-340688 GCF_003789085.1 Penaeus vannamei | reverse complement strand
TAAACATGAAAATTATTGAAACCATCCTAGTATGAACTGATACGATGTGGCAGAAGTTTCATTCGATGCCACGTCAGCTGGGTCTTCAAGCTGGGCATCACCAAAGGTAGAGCCACAGTTCCATATAGTGACCTTCTGCTCTATAACACACTCACTATGAAAAGTCGTTTACTTTTTATATAAATCAAGTTTACAGGTTCAATATCGCATTTTCTTAAGTAATCAAAGACATTTTCTAGAAAGAGATGTGGGTGCATTTTATGTTGTTGAATGTTACAATGTTGGATTGGTAATGTATTTGGTGTATATTGTTTTAGGCATGTAATAAACAAGAAAGTAACGCAGCGAATCTTATTATCGCCAGACTCTGATCCTACACAGTATAACTGTAATCTAATATCTATCCGTTTATGACTGTATGGTCCAATTTTATTATATCCGTTTTCTTTATCATATGTTTAGAGAACGGCAGAAATGGTGCTACGGAAAAGCGGCCAGGGCTGAAGTCCAAGGTAGGGATGATCCCCTAACCTTGGGCCTCAGTCTCCGTCTCCTACCCCCCCCCTCTCCCCCTTCAGTTTATCAAGTAGTTTGTCTGCCCGGTGACCTCTCGTGTGGACAGGCCTTTGCAACGGGTAATAAGGGTAGAAATAAGAATCGTAAGAGGAGAAGAACCCAGGGAATGAGACAAGGGGCCAGGGGAAGGAGGTGAGGTATCGATGGAGAAAAATACTGTTGTGAAAGAAGTCACTTAAGCGTTCAGGGAGGCGCGGAAGGGATAATTGGGGAAAAGGGTGCAGATGGAGAAGGGAAGATGGAGCGTGTTAGAAGTGGGGAAGGGAGAACATAAGGAATAGGAATGTTCTCTTGGGTTATGTTTAGGAAGTTTTGAATGTCCTCAAGAGGGGTGTGGGTAGTACTCTCCACCAACAAAATTCATGGGGGAGGTCATGTCTATGGAAAGTAATCTTGGCAATATTGGTGTAGATTTATCTCATCTAATTATTGATTTTTTTTCTACCTACAACATCTAAGGTCATAGGCGTCGTATTCAAAATATAGTGATAAGGCGAGGTCATACAGCACAATGATAAAGTATTATGGTTAAAAGATTAAAAATGAGTTAACGATTCGGGTAAAATATGTTAGATATCAAAGGTTGTAGAGTTCTGTATTTGATTCAGTAAACATTTTCTGCCGCGTCCTCTGTCATTAGCGGCGTTTTCAAAAGAAGGACGAAGCCCCCGGGGAAGAAAGTTTTTTTTTTGGTTCATCTGGCGATGTTTATTTATTTCCAGAATAGTTAATGGTCAGAACAAATAAATGTACCAGACATCAATAGTCATACAGCACTATGATAAAGTATTGTGGCGAAAGGGTAAAAATGGTATAACGAATAGGACAAAATATGTCAAAACGTCAAAGAGAGCACTTTATGTTAGTATGGTAATGGAAAGGGAAGGCCCCTTCCACACAGGCGAACTTTGCCTCTTTGTGGGCTATGGCTCTCGTAGGCATTTATGCTGGTGTCCAAACGACATTGGTTGGGTAGTCACAGCCTGGCAGTGACTGCAACAGGATCGAGTGGTGTACATGAATCGCAGGACACGCAAAAAGAAAATCGCGTTGTGTACTGTTATAGCAATGTACGCCCAAGATCAAATAGACAAGGCAGAAAAAATGTCGTGTAGAGTGGTTTCAAAGAAGAAAAGACATGAATTCATGTGACAATAATGCGGGGATTGACACGTGAACCAGAAGCAGATTTTGCTTGGAACCTAATACATTTTATAAACCTATTGGAAATGGAACCATATATTAGGAAACTGGATACCACCACGAGTTAATTACCGAGACCAACGTTCCTTGGACATATCTAACGATTGGTGGTGGGACATGAGAACTGACAGCTCGTGGGCATTGCCGCAAAATGTCAGTTCGTGTTGTCTGGTAATATCTTCATACTATACCCACCGCCTAACCTTGACGAGCAACTGGCAATTCGTCGATGCTTCGATAAACATAGGGGTTGCTTGCTCTCTCTCCATTTCTGACGTCACACCGAGCAAACCTCGCCCGTGTGAGGGGCTAACTCAGTACGACGGCCGTTCAGAACTGACACAGAGCCAGACTTTCATCCTTTCAACACTCTCACACCTTTGAGTGTGGACAGAAGGAGAAAGAAAAGGAAAAGACAAAGGGGCGGAGGGGGAATAAAGCAACAACGAGCAAGTATATAGGGGGGTCTAGGAGGAATACATTGATAATGCGTCTGTATCGACGAAGAAGGCAAACATGTCATTTTCAGTCTTCCAATCTTTGTCGTAGATAAGCAATCAGCTGGGAAGAAGGAAACAGTTCCGATAGAAGTATAAAGGGAGGGGTGAGGCCAGCCAGGGTAGATGATGCTTGAGTGTGAACGGCGTGGACGATCGGAATGACTGCGTAAATAAACTTTGCTTCCTGTATTCGGAGATTGAGAGAGGATGATATTGTCAGCGTAAAGAATTGTAGGGGGGGATCAAAGACCCGGTGCACTTTGGCTGGGTTAAAGAGTACTCAAATTTTAAGGTGGAAGTAGTAAAGGATGAGAACGGTAGTAAGAATAAGTGGTGTGGAGTGAGCTTGACGATAAGGATGGAGTGCAGCAACAAGGGAGGAGGGGGGTAGAAGTAATAGAATCAGAAAATAGATGTGTTAGACATCAAAGGTCATACTGTACTATGGCACTGTATTATGGTGGAAGGTTTTTTTAAAAGAAGTCCTTCATTAGAGCCAAAATGTCTTTCAGCGGTCAAATGTTTGAAGATAGCATGGTAGTGAAGGGTGTAGAAAGAAGGGGTAAATGGGGTAGGTAGGGAGGGGGTTAAGGACAAAGTGTGGTTAATCATAATATGATCTAACTATATTAGAGGATATTTATGCGTCCGAGGAAGGAGAACAGGTGGTCAATGGAAAAGGTGGGGGATTCTGTGAGGATGTCCGACACGTTGGGGGTCAGAGAAGAAAGGATACGTTAGAGAAAGTAAAGATACGGGCTTCGGTAAAGCGGGGGCAGGATAGTAAGATGTGGGACAGAAAGAGGGATATTGTATGTAGGGCATAGATGTGGTTTAGAGTGTGACATGAGGTATGAATTAGTCGGGTGTGACCTATTCGGTAACGGGCCACGACAGTTTCCCAACGTCTGTTCTGGTGGTATAGGGCTGACCAAGGAGATATTGAAGGTTTTATGGTTTGAAGTTTATTGGTATTCAAACCTGACCAGAAAGATTGTCAACTATTGTAGAGTAAAGTTTTGTAGTGGGGGTAGTAGTCGGTGTCTAGAATGTATGAAAATCGGGGTTGGTGAGTTGTGTGCAAGGCGGCAGATCGTATAAGACAATTGCTTGTTCATTGTCGGGATTCCCGTCACGGCTGGGTATCCAGCAAAGGTTCACTACTTTCTGTAGACAGATAGAGCAACTGGTCATGTATCTTACGGGCTATAGGGCTGATAGGGTGTATGGATTGTATGAGTGATACTGAATTGCATGTCAGTGAAGATGGTGAAGGGTGAGGAAAAGATGGAAGACACGCGTTGTAGAGCTGAGGATAGCATAGTTCTGTTGTAAGGACAACTCGATTCAGGTGGAAGAGGAAAGCTTAATGTGTGAGAGGGAAAGACTACGGCAAAACCAGGACCCGAAGTGGATTTGGAGTGACTAGAGATAAGTACATGAAAATGTGTAAGGATAGGTGGAATGCTTGACTTGGGTTGATCTGGGAAAATAGAACAGCAATTACAAGAGGGAGGTATCGGCCAGGGAGGGAAATTTGGGCAAGAGGAAGGGTTCGGAAATAAGGGATAGATGAATAGGAAAGTAAAGCGTCCATGCAAACAGGGTAGGGGACGGGTAAACGTGGAGAGGAAGAGAAAGTATGAAAGGGTTGAGGGAGAGTTACTTGGAAAGAAAAATAGTGGAAACGAGCATAGCTTCTTAGAAGAGCGCGACGTCGAGAAAGGGATAGGAGTCCTGATTTAGTATATAGTCTTAACTGGAGAGGATCGGAAGGCTCCTGAGATATGCGGAGACACCAATGGTGTATTGGGTCAAGTTGAGAGAGAAGAGAGGCAGAGGCAGAATAATATAAGATAGCCATAACCAAGGGTGGAGAGGATTAGGGTAATATGGAGATGGGAGTGTTTTGCGATCTGAACCTCAGGATAGGTGAGAGGGGGTTTGTTAGAGTCGAAGCGATGGCAGGCTTTTCTTTAAGATATGATAAAGAACTTGCCGGAAAATCGGAAATGGATAGGAGTACCATAAAGGAGTGGAGGTTGGGAGCCTATACGTGAACGAGAAAATAAGATGGAAAAGGTTTTAGAGGTAGAGAATCAAAAGCCATGATTGATAGCCCAAGAAAAGACTGATGTTATCGACGACTGGACAAGTTGATGGAGAACTTGAACAGAAGGACCTGAGGTGAAGATGGCTAGAATATTGACCGAAAAACTGGTGGTAGAGCTGAAACTTATCCGTTTAAACCAATGAGAAAATGTGGCGATTCTTGTACTACCTTGAGGGACACCTTCGGATTGAGAAGGGGAGGAAGTAGAAGAGGCAAATCTGACACTTCAGGTATGATTATAAAGGGATGATTTTATTAAAACACTTATGTTTCCCCGTATGCCATGGAAAGATAACTGCTGTAGAATATGGTGGCGCCATTTGGTATCATACCTTTACGAGATCGGAAAAGATTGCTAATATGGACTCACGCTGTGCAATTGCTGATGTGGGAGGGGGTAGAAAATGAATGACTGCAGATTAATGTGGAGACTGTTGGCAGAGAAAGGGATGTATTATGAAAGCTGAGTAATGGCCTGGGGGGAGAAATTCGGAATGGACAAATTGACAAGTTTCAAGGAAGGGGTAGTAGTAGTTGTAGTAGTAGTGGCCAGAGACACGATCAAAGGAGAGTTAGGGATTGGGAAACCAGAGAAGTAATCCGAGTATAAATCTCATCAGATTCTCATAGTTTCACTTAACAAAAAACTTTCAGACCTGTTACCAGAAATTAAAAAGAATCCATGATAAAACACAAACAAGGATTAAAAATTACAAGATATTTGAGTGATGTTTATTGGTCAGTGCGACAAATGTGCTATAGCCGCATACAATGACAGCGAAGTAGTGAAAAAGGACATCCAAACTCCATGGCTACTCATTATGGAATGATTTACTCAAGTCAATCTATGCCTAAAGTGTTGAAAACATGTTTATCCCTAAAGGTGGGATTGTTAATAAAACTGCACAATTTGGATTTGTCCCTAGAAATAGGTTGAAGACCCAATATGAAACCAAAAGAACACTCCTAATTGGAAAAACTCTTGATAAAAAACTGCCCATACACACAAACACTCGTACTTAGTGTTGAGTACAAAAAGAATCAACCAACTTGCACTGCATTCTCATAAATAAGAGATGTCACCTCCATCCATCCAGTTTAAATTGATCTAATAAATCTATAACAAGGCAAAGGTAAAAAATATGAAAAAGAAAAGAAAATAAAGCTCTCAATTACCTAAAATAACACTGTCACAAAAGGGGTTAAAATCAGAGTTAAATATTCAAGTGCTGGCTAATATGTTACCATTAACACCTAGTGTTGACACAGCTCAAGTCTGAGAAGCAAAAAACAGGGGATTATAATAAGAGATTATAAGGAAAGTTCATACAACACTAAGGCATTTCCGTTTTATACGATCTTTTTCCTTTTCTTTTTTTATAAGCGTTTTTTTCACATTACTTTTTTTTTATCCGCATAAAAAATGGTTGTGTTGAGAACACTTTGGTGTCAGCCAATATTGCAATTATGTGCCATAATTGGCTTAAGCTCATTTTTCCTATTTTTCTTCTTTCAAAAACCAACTTCAATCTTGCCAAACATTACCTCTCCACAGCACTGTTAAAGCCTTGTTCCCAGGAGTTCTGGCCGTCTCTGCCTCTACAGGCACACGCAGCAGTAGTAACTGGAGATAATGATTTAAATACTCATGAAGCATCAGAAACTGGACAGTCTCCTCAGAGCAAGGACTCGCAAATATCAATTCTCGGCTTATCATTTGCAAATACTGGGATTATCCTGTGTCTATCTAATCCATTAGTCTATCTCTCGTGGCACATCTCTTCTGAACTTCACTAACGTCTCCTTTGTTCATATCTTAAAATCTCCATTGTTAAGCATCTCCGTCATCTTCCTCATCATCCTCTTCAGTCTCCTGTAGCCAGGTAAGCCACTGATTAACCTGAAAACATCAAATTCATATTATCAACTGATGTGCATTTTTAACACCATCCTAGATATAACATCACTGGAACTTACTATGATTCCTCAGTCACATGGAGATTTTCAATTACTAACTTGCATGACTTTCTAGACACATCCTAAGCCACTAGCATTTTAGATTATGTAATCAAGCATCCATGCATACAAGGCCCTGATCAGCTGGCACACTTGCTAATGAAGGATTCATTCCAAAGTAATGAACATACAAATATCATACTCAAAATCATAAGCAACTGAAAATAAAAATTGAAGTCTGAAAAGTCTATGATCTAAAAAAGCAACTAGAGTATAATCAATCAAATCTTCACTCCACTATTCTTTAAAGTAAGAAGATAAGAACTTATCTTGGATTAAACTAAATATACTGGGTCTATGCAATGCTCCTCTTTTGTTGTGTACCAAATCTGCAAGCCTTAATGCTGTTATACAGAAAGTTGCATGAATGGAAAAAAAGATTGGTCATGATCTCTCCTAGTGACATCATCCCTTATGACTGAAGGCTGTAACTGTCATACCATTCCTAAAATCTAATCCAAAATACTTTATTTACAATTCAGTGCTAATTTTACTCCAAAACTTCCAAGTGAAGTACATAAAGCTATTAAAATTATAATTCTCAACTTCACCATTTCTATAAAACCAAAGTTATGAACATATTCCTTAATACGGTTTAAATTTTCCTTTCCTTCAACAATTTTAGCACAAACTTGTGCACATTTTTATTCTCTCTAAGGAAGGAATAGAAATCCTACACAATACAATTGACCATATACTTACTTGGAAGAGGGCTTTGCCCTTGCCTGGATAATCTTGGCTCAGATCCTCTTTCCAGGTCAGGAAGGCATCCTCTTCTACTATCTCAAGGTCATACAGGTTCACAAACCAACGCAACAGCATTCCTGATGAAAGGGAGGAACAAATACCATAAATCTGAAGAAAATTTCAATCACTCAGTTTACAATATATGAAACAACACTAACTCACTCATGAGGGCAGATGATAATCTTTATATTTTCATTCTCATTCATTATGTATACTCACTACTGTACATTATATAAACATACCTTTTGGGAAGTTGTTTGTGTATGTGAAGACCTGCAAGGCATAAATAGCAGTAACCTGCAGTGGTAAATGGTCATGAAGGAAAGCCTGCAACACTGGCTTGAATTTTGCCAAGAGTTCCTGTTCACGCTCGGTGACCATCTTTTCTGGGATGGTAGTTGGGTCAGCACCAGCAGCCAGAGTAGTTTCCTGAAATCAACAATTCATTATCAATAACTACATTTATTATATTTCAAAATATAAAACTGAATTAAGTACCAACTTGTCTCAAAGTTAAATGGTTTGAGAATTAACCAGTAATGTGCATAACCAAAGTGTTACCTACTACATTAAAATAACCACTTCCTTCTGATGCTCACCTGCACAATGTATTTCACAAGGACAGTCATTAAGGCATTGATGAATCCAGGTGCAGTGTGGTGTTCTGGATCCAAAGTGTCTTTGATGTACTTGTAGAATGCGTGTGGCGTTGGGTCTGCAACAAGAGCTCGCCATAGATCTGACTGAATGCGCAACAATGGGAAAAGGAAGGAGAGTTCACGGTCTTCCAGAAGGTCTGCTAGCTTCTCCTTGGTACGATCAGATTCTGGCAGCAGATTCAAGAGATTAACCTAGAAAAAGAAAAGATAGAATTAAATCAAGGAGTTTAAATATTTGTATTCTCTGAATAATTACAATACGATAAGCAAACATCTTTTAAAATAGAAATATACAACTGAATACACTACCTTGCTCTCATTAAAGGTTTGTGTGAGATTAGATTTTCCCAAAAGTTTGTGCAGAGTCTGAAGAACGAGCAAGAAAAGTGGGAAGTGCTGCCCACCCTCGAGAGGTTCTGCAACATCTGCCAAGGGTAAGGTGCCTGATGCAATCAAGTGACCTAGAATTCCAGCCATGTGAGACTTCACTCTTGGTACATCATTAACTAGATCATCCAGTTGACCTAGCACCTGTAAAAATTATGAAATTGTGTTACACAAGTCAGAGGAATTTTAAATTATAAATTGACCATTACAAGGAATTCACAAAATCTCTCCTCACAAGCAAATATATTAATAATTTCCTTACAATAACTACTTGATACATAAATTAAATTAAATTTTCCTTACTTGCTTGACGCCATCAAACAGACGGTCAACATTCATAAGTCCTTCACTGCGAAGTTTTTCCAAAAGCTGACTGCCCAGCTCCCTATTGCTCTCTGCAATGTTAGTGAAAGTTACAATAAGATCCTCAGTTTCTCTTAGAACATTTGTTTGGCTTTATGTTCACAATCAAATAAAATCACAACCTTTCTTAAAATCAATCAATACTTTCTTACTTATCTTACTGACCTTCTTGTGTCAAAAGTAAGTTGATGATAACTTGTGCTGCCTCTGCAGTAAGACGTTCAGGCAACTTGAGAGAACGGTAGTTATCCACAGTTTCATCCAAATTCTGTTCTTTCAACAGCTGCTCTGACAAGTTCTTCACTCGACGCAGCCACTCCTCACGACTTGGACCCTGAATAAAAAATAAAATAAAAAAAATAAAGTTAGCCTACGATTAAGACATAACTAGGACACCATTTAAATATTGGCCATTTTAAATGTTTCATTAACACAAAAATAAACAAAAAAACATTTAATTACCTTGTTCCTATTAGCTTTAGACTTCTCCATAGATGCCTGCTTAATAAGAATTGGGGGATCCTTGTGCATAAGCGGTGGTGTTGGCTTCTGGTTAGGAGGCTGAGGCTGTGGTGCTAAAGGAAGGCTGCTATGGATATGATGGTCATTCCCTTGCTGACCAAGGGCACTCTGCGGTAGAACACCCGGGGTCTTGGGTTTGAGCATCATACTGGAGGCGGCAGGGCGAAGGGACACTTCTCCATCAGAAGAGCTAGATCCTCCTCCACTGCTGTGGCTAAACATCTTCTTGAAGCGTGGGGGCAAATCCTTGTTGGCAACTAGGATAATGAAAAGAGAAAAGGAAAATATAAAATGTGACAGATCAAAATTTTTCAAAAAGCTGCAGATAATCCTATATTTGATTAAAATACTGAGTCCGATTGCTTTCAATGAACACAGATTCCACAATGAAAAAATTGTTAATTGATCTGTATTGATTATTACAACACTGAATATTGCACAAAATTGGGTTCTTTGGAAAAACAAGTCCAAGAGGCTGCAGTACTGGACTGTGTGTGTGTGTGTGTGTGTGTGTGTGTGTGTGTGTGTGTGTGTGTGTGGTGTGTGTGTGTGTGTGTGTGTGTGGTGGTGTGTGTGTTGTGTGTGCACTCATGTACACACGTGTATATGTGCATGTATGCCTATTATCTTTAAAACTTGTATGTCACTGCTGCTCATATAACTTAAATATGGAACAAAATCTGTATCCTGAATTAGTTTTTATTTCAAAACATTATACTAGCCATAGTTACAATGATGTATAATCTATTATTCCACTTTACAAATCATATAAACAATCAAAATCATTGATCATATCCCCCCATTCACTTCATGAAATACCAGGAATAAACTTGTTACTTACTGTTGCTGTAATTCTGCTGTTGGTTATACTGGTTGTTCTGCTGCTGTCTGTTGTAGTTCTGGTTGTTGAAGTGCTTGTTCTGATAAGAGTTGTGCTGGATGAAACCCTGATACAAAATAATGGCACAAAATTTACTCTAGGCAATGTAAGCAACATATCTTCCATGAGGTACTGAGGGCAAGGCCATGTCTTCCTTAATGAATAGGTTATGGTTAAAAAATACTCATGCAAAATACAAAAACGTCTTATACAGGAAAATCTTACATGAAACTACAAAAAATGGTATTTAAGAAGAACTACAGGGACAAATACCTATACTAATAAATGAATAGTTAATCAAAATAATTATTGTTAATCTAAAATAAATCTAGTATTAAAAATAATGGACATCTAAGTAAGCAAAACTCCCAAGTATTGCAAGGTTTGAGGGCAAAATGAGGGAGGAAAGTCTTACCCCTTGCTGTTGCCGTGGCCTGTAACTCCCTCCACCACTAACGCCACCCCCAAATCCATTTGAGTCATATCCATACTTGTCCGGTTGAGATGAAATCACCCCTGGGCCTGTGCCAAGAGTTACTGCACCCATAAATACGTCTTCCATTCCCGTACGATTACCTCCAGGCTAGAAATTGGGAAAAAGTTTAGCAACAGGTTCTCTGAACTTTCAAGATTCAACTGTCAAACTCAATACATGCACTTTATCTAATTTAAAGTAAGAAGTATCAGATTACGCCAAATTATAAAAATTATTTATATAACCTAAACAGAACTATTTTGGATATTTTTGTTTTTACAGACTTAAGGTCTCACCTGAGGGAAAAAGGACGAGACTCCAGCCAACGGAGAGATTGGTCCGGAGGAGCGTGGTGGTCCATGGGAAGACGGTGGCGGGATGTAGACACCCAAGTCATGTGCTGCCTCTTCACGCACCTATATTCCATAAAGGTTAATTATCACTCTAAAACTTCATAAATGTATATGTCAAAGTTACAAAACAAAAAATCTAATTTTCTGGATAACACTTTCTGACTAACTCACCTGGCGAATGGTGCGCGGGCCATCCACCTGGGCTACCTTGCGAGGCACCCAGTTGGCAGCGCGCAAATCCAGCACGTCTTGCAGCATAAAGCGAACTCTTGATAGAAGCTCCATGTTACTGCTCAACTGGTACATGCGCTCGAAGTACTGGTCCATCAAGTTCTGTTGTAAAAAGTGTGCATTACTTGCATGCACTTTACGAAGCATCTTAAAGATTTTTCTTAACTCAAGTTACAAAAAACAGGTATGTTTCATCCAAAATATTGCTTACCTTAGCTTTGGGCTTGTCCAGCACCTTTCCACAAGTTTTCATTATCTGGCACAAACACTCCAGATCCTCAGCCAAGTCAACCATTGGTCTACTCCTACGCTTCTCCAACAACTGGAGATAAAAAGAGCGGAATCAATGTATATCTATAATCCTTTTCATGTCTTACCAGCAATGATGATTTATTGAAAATACTGTCAGCTTTGAATAATAGACTTGATATAGAGAGCCCATAACTTACCTGCTGGATACAACGGTGGAGAATGGACTCGTGAATAATCTCCAGCTTCCCCAGTTCGCCAATGAAGCGGAGGTTGCCCACCATTTTCCGTTTGGCTGCTGCTCGCTCCTCCTCTTGCTCTGCTGAGAGGGCGGATCCCTCCGACCCATCCCATATCTCCGAGGCGCGTCGCCGCCGCTCAAATTCATCCTAAAATTTTAATTCCTTATGAGAAACATGATATCTCACTATCACATATAATATACCATGTATGAGGGGAGACACTTTATAATGATTAACATTAAAAATAAACTATACCTGGCACTTGCTTAAAAGTAGGCGGTTAAAAGTACAAGGTCCGTCTGGTGGATCAAAGTTTGGAGCCTCTTCTGACAGCCGTTTGCACAGCTGTGCATACATAGAACAATATTTGGGTTCATCAAGGGCCTTCTCGAAGATCTGTTGAGCGTAACAAAACATTAGAAACATGTACCAAACAATTCATTTAAAATACAATATATATACAATATAATTTAACTTACAAGTGAAGTTCTTAGTTTAACTTACCAGTAAAATGACCCCTTTGAGAAGTGTGGTGGAATCTAGCCCTACATTTAGGATGTCATTACTTAGCTTATGGAACTTCTCTGGAGTGAGTTTGTTGAGTATTCCTCGAACCTAAGGGGGGGAAAAAATTAACATTGCATAGTCAATTAAGTCCTGAATGAGCACGTCTATCAAAGTTTGAAATCAAATACAACCAGTATTCTAGTTTTACTTAATGCAAATATGTGTGAAATATTCACATAAATGTTTGAATTTCAATATGTACATCTAATTACAAACAACTCACCTTTCTGAAAGTAAGGTCATATTTGTTGTCTGGGGTATGTGCATCTCGTCTCAAGCTAGAAGGAGGTATCCATCGCCTTTTGCTACTGGACAGGGAACGTAAATCGTCCCTGAAAGGCATTACTATTAAGACCTTTCCACTATAAATAAAATAACTGAATCAATTAATATTATAACAATGGCAAACAGCTTTCCAATAACATTCTCCACTAATTCATGATTGACACTATGTCAAGGGTACACACCTTCCTCCCACGGAGCGAGAAGCACCCCCCTGGCTCCTCTGCCCGTCCGTTGTTGCTCGTTGGTAACCCACCCTGATAAAAAATGGCGCTCTTCAGGATATTTGTTTGCTCCTGAAATAAGAAAGGGAAAATGTATTTAATAGATTCAATATCACTTATTGCTTTTCATTAAGAGATTTGTTTCTGGGGGTAGGTGGGTCAGAGGACAATCATTTAAACAAAAACCAAAAAAATTTTATAACTACCTTCTACTGTAACAAAAAGGTAATGTGCTGTTATATCAAATTCTGCTTCATGAGCCATTTTGCACCCTACGAATGTTGCTGTACTCGACACTTTCAAACATCGCACTTGGTATAAACAAAACCCCTTGACAGACATGTGTGGGGACATTTTTCTTTGTCTTGCAAAACAGGCACTTTTCTCTATGACAACCATACTCTTTTTGTGAAGAAAATATTCAAATATTCAATATGTGTGACAAATTAGAATTCAAGTATACCATAATAATTATCATAACAAGATTATGGAAAATCCACAAAATAATCCACAGAATTTAAAAATTATTTAAAAGCAATCTTCCTCTGAAAACACTGTGGTTGTGACTAAAACCAAAACAAGTGCAAGTGAACTTATTAGAAATAAATTTGAAAATTCTTGCGTAAAGAGGATATAGAAAGAACTATTGAACTTTCTACTGAACCTAAAAGTTTCACAGGATCAATACATAATAGGTTCTTGGCTGACCTAGTTTTGACAGAGGACAAAGGATTGACAGACATAAATCACTTTCTAAAGGATATACCTACATTAACATGAGTATTTGATTATTTGATGACAGATTAATTCCACCTACTGAGAACTGATCGATTGATCGATCGATCGATCAATCTCTCTCTCTCCATAAGCCTAGAAATAAAATACTTGTCACCTAAAGTAATCTATAGTCAGAGCTATGGTGACTAATATTAGATATTCTTTTTTTGTCAGAGCAGGAATGTAGTTGATATTAACCCACTAACGACGGGTGTCCCACTTATGAGACACCTGAAAAAATAAACATTGCCGGGTGTCCCGCCAGTGTGACGCTGTATCGGGGCTTGCGCTCCGACGCAGCAGCAGGCAGAGTCCGGGGCAGCCCCACCTGCCGATTTTGTAGCCGCCCAGAATCTTTTATTTTCGGCTTCAAAATATACCGGTGTTAATGGGTTAAGAGTATCATTAAGGCCCACACTGTAAACTTATTGAGTGTGTTTCAAAGATATCATGGTAGCTTTTAAAATGTGGTTCTCCCAATTATATAATCTTTCCTCAATAATTGGAGTTTACTGTGATCTATGATAAAAGCCCTAAAACCTAACTATCACTTCATAACACCCATAATGGTTCATAATGGCCTACATGTCTTTGCATCCTCAATGAAGGTGAACAAACCATGTATAGCCTGTCAACAGCTGGCAAATATGACATCGATCCATTTGCTTGAGCACTGTAGGCGCATGGCTATACTGATCCTAAGGTTCACTGTGGGCATAGCCATAACTTTTATCATATTTGTTTCTCTGTGAAGTGCATGAAGGATAACAGACTAGTGAATAGAAAGTATTCTTCAATACACACACATATATATGCAATAAAATAATTTAGCACAATGCAAATGAATATGCAAAAAATGATAATCCTACAAGAGGAGAGTGCATGGGTTAGAGAGCAATGGAGCAAGCAAGCACTGCACTCTATAGAGATAGAATAAGAAACAGCAGCTTCGGCTGCAGTGGCCTCATATTAACCAATAGAGGAGATGTTTGCTGCATATCACCACTCAGAGACTAAGTCCATTACACCCTCAGAGTCAGTTCTTAATGTCTGTTTCTATAGGTTGGCATAAAGTACTAATAAATGAGGGGTACAGGGGCCGTCTCTGATGGGTATAGTCATTTTCTAAAAGTCAACTGATAAGCATGATGAATTCTTGGAATCGAACCTATCTCAAAACAACCTTTATTTATTGTGGAAACTGAGTAAGTGTTCTAGAACTCGCTGGTCTATTATTCCCAAAAGTTACTTGTGGGGGATGACTTGAAGTTGTAAAAATACAAAACACAATGTAGGCCTAGATACATTTTAAAGATATTTGTTACCGAGAGCTATACACCCTCCAGAGACCCAATACCAGAGTATTATGACAACCTAAAAACCAAAACCTAGCCTTTTCTACTTTGTCTGCCAACTTAGTGCAACCATATCATTTAAATTAACTGGAAAATATTCACAGTAGCTGCTGCTACCATCTGCAATGCCCACCGAAACAAAATCTGGTTAATCTTTACAGTACGGATGCACTAAGTTGGAGCAATTTGAATAAGATATTCTTGAAGAGGACAAAGTGTTGCAGTCGTCGGTACAAGAAAAAAATCTGCCGACAAGAACAAGGTAATGACACAAATCAAGGAGAGAGACTGTGGAAAGCGCCACTCTTACCATAAGTTCACTCGCGCCATGGAGCTGTGGACTTAGTCCCTGGTGAATGCATCCATACTATAAGGAAGTGGCCAAAATCTTTCAACAGAAATGGCACTATTCTACCTATCCTAAGTATACAAAACGACTGCACCAGCATTTAACGCAGATAGAGGGAAATGTACACCACTATCTTATAGAGCCTAAGAAATAGTCATCACTGATCTAGCTACTGCAGCCACATTTACCACAAAATGACGAAAATCAGTTGCACATCATTGATAACAAAACACCGGCAGGATGCCCGTCAATGTTTATCCAATTCCCTCTATCTCTGCATGTCACTTTCGGTAACTTGTACCTTTGTTTGAATTGGAGATGGCTCTAATAGTGCAGTCGTGCTAAGGGTATTTATAACAAAGCGACACACTCCAAAGACTAAGTCCCCCAAAACAGGGTATCATACAGACCTAAAACCCCAAACCTAACCCTTTCTACATTCTATTTTTTCCCTAGATTGGGAGGGGCAAGCTCCTTGTACCTTTCTTTATTAACATTTAGTAAAAAGACATAGAAAACGGATATCAAGAACTCCAGCTTTGGGAAGGTGTTCTGGACTTGTCTCTTAGTGGTGATAAGCAGTGGAGGTAAATGTCACCAATAGCGATGCACCTTCCCAGAAACTAAGTTGAAAAAAATTATGCTTTTCTGATAGAAATCCAATGATTCCATCAATTCTCTGTGCTGTTTCTTCTGCGAATGAATCGTTCATGAGATCAAGTACCATTTCTCCATCGAAGATCTTGATTTGTTAGTCCCGTTAGAGGGCATGAAGTATATCAGGGAAATTATGGGGTAAAACAGGCTTAAATAAGAATAATAAAAAAGTGTAAAACTAGCATAAAAAACGCTTAAAATCGGCCAATGAAACTACAGACATAACCACCATCTTAGAAATTATACAGATGATGCACCAAAATTTAAAGAACCCTACAAGAATTCACACATTCTAAACACCGCAAAAGATGTATTGACCAATAAATCAGCATCATCTAACAATTCAAGTAGCTATGACAAGGCGTTCCCCAACTGCCCGAGGGGAGGGTTGATGGGGGGCGGAGCCCCCAATACCCCCAGGACACATTCTCTTCATCTCAGTAAGTATGTACGAGAAGATAGAGCTACATTCACACCGCAAAATAATAAACCAAATACCTTTATATCTGGAAACGTCAAATTTTTGATTGCTCCTTTCTACCATCTAATATCAATTTTAATAACTTTTTTTCAACATTTGGAGTTCTTGATGGGACCAGATATTAAACTGAGATAGTTACTGAAGTCTAATTATTCTTCATTGCCACTGTATGTCTTAACAAACCCAGAATCAACACAACACTGCAAAACTTGTCACTGAATGGCCGGCTTTCGAACTGTCAAACCTAGCGGCTGCGAATGAAAGTGAGAAATGCACAATGCGCAGACAATTCTAAGACTATAAATCAACCTTAAAACACTTAAATGAAGTAGCATAACATTAATAAAAGACTTAAGAGCATAAATCTGTAACAGCAGACACTGATAATTAGTCAAATATCATTTTAATCACGTAGTAACAAACTACTTCGGACATCGCAGTAATGAGTTAAGCAGTCAGTGTTGCGTTATCCCTTGCAAGGTAAACAAGATGCGGGACTTAGAATCTGAGAGTCGACTCCGCAATATGTTTACGTCCTTTAGAGGCAACTATGAGCCCGCACCACCTTAAACTCTGTTCTATCCTGCTTTTCTTCTTCCTCTCTATAAGATGGCAGTGTCCATTTCCCTATATCTGCACGCATTGGTCTCTTCGACTAATACCACATATTCCTCTATGCTTTGCACAAACCTAATGGAAAAGAGGAATGTTCACTTACCATAATATTTTTAGTTCAATTATATAACCATATTACACGACATGGCCTACCATGAAAAAAAGGAAAATAGTGGGGGGGGGGGGGGATATGAGAAAATATAGGACAACACCTTGTCAAACTATCATTTCTTTGTAGTTTAAGCCTGCGTGCTTGGGAAAATGGTATTTTCATCAATACAACTATTCAACCATCTTTTTATTCAAATATTACTTCTCTGGCAAGCTTTTGACATATCCTTGAAGTCCTAGTACATTGCAATATTTCCTCCAATATCAAAAATCCCCAAATTACTAGCCTGTACCGTGAATCCTTCGCACCAAACCAGCCATCGTAAAAGCTACAAGAAATGAAAACCGAAAGCGGAAAGTTTCCTTTGAGAATCTTGGTGCAACATCAAGAGGCTCGGTTCAAATTCAATTTATTTTCCTCATGCACACCGAACACAAAAAAACTCCCTAAATCCCCCACTTTTTCGGGGGAAATGACCTCAATTAGCAACCAAGCATGGACAACTATTCCCTACGAGACCGAAATAAGCTTTAAACTCCATTATGGTTGATTCTGTAACAAAAAA
>NW_020871360.1:308188-313188 GCF_003789085.1 Penaeus vannamei | reverse complement strand
ATAATTAATTCACCTCTCTGTGTAATGTTCTCTGCTTAGACCCGGATCTTAGTTTCCCAATGTAGATGATGTGGAAATACCGATGCCGACCGGGAACGCATAATTACACAAGGAAATATTTCTATATTCTGAACAGTTGTGATTCGCAAAGCGTGCTGACATTGTTACTAAATAGCAAACAAATCTCTGTCTTCACTATGATTAATGGTTACACTTGACTATTATTTAATGCTAATAAAGATATGATGATTTAATTGACAAAAACTCGTAATACAACACGAAATAGAAGTAAATGAGTAAAATGTATTCACTCATCCTCCCCTCACTAGAAAAGAGAAAACAAATCGATAAGTATACACAGGGAACGTGACTCTATGATCCAAGCAAAAATTGATCATAATTGGTATTCATAGCTTCAGAATATGCTAAACTGCAATACATGCGTTGCCAGATTGTGCGAGAGAATTGCACCAACAGGCTCTTGGTTGGAGAATAACCATATATAGGGGATAAACCGTATACAAGCAATCGAATTTTACATTGTACACTACCAATTATAAACAGATCTTTAATTAGTAGCCAATGAGTTACACTAATTATACGAATCAAGAGATAAACATTGCCTTAAACAGGTGATGAAGGCCATAGTCAAGAGTATTAGCCTTGGAGAAGTGGGGAGAGATTATGGACACTGGCAAAAGATCTTTTATGCTTTTGAACTTACTAACAGCATTTTACTCTAACAAACATTAGGCTGATGATTATGTAAATTACATAATCATCACTGATTTCCTTTATAGACTTATAAAGTTACAGAACAAAGTTGGTATTTTGTGCATATTATCCAAAACTTTCTTCTTGTTACTGTTTTCATTTCTTCCTCCTGCAGATACAAAGAATGATGTATTTATGCTTAGAACCAATGCAAAAATATTTAAAGCTAATACATCCAGCGGATTAAATATGGTCCTAAAGATGAAACTAGATATTCAGTGCTGCCTTAAGATAACATGTGAAAATTATGTAAGGGCAATTATCTGAACATAAGTTCTGCAGAACAACAGCAATTACCAACAAAGCTTACTAATTACTATTGGTAGATTATACATAAAAGGTAAGCTTGTAAAAATGTGCTACTTGGTGTAAGTAAATGGTTAAAAACTAGATAATTCTTTCTAGTTAAACTCTCCACACTCAAGAAGTTAAACTCCAGAAATGTCTTGTCTTTTAATATTAATTTATATTCATCTTCTATATTTCAATAAATACCTTTGTATTCATTAAAAATACAAGACTGGATCTTTGACATTGTGTAATAAATTTGTTTTTTTTCTGCCTGTGTTCTCTTTTTACATCCTTCAATGAGGGTAATGTTCTAATATAGTTCAAATTAATCAATAATATCACTGTACCTTACAATATTACCATATGTGATATCTAAGATATGTATAACTTATAGATTAAGCTGCATTCTGCAAGTTCCCTTTAGTATGCCTCATCGCCATGATGACATCTGAATAAGGGCCAAACTGTGTTGCAATCTGAGAGTGGATAATTGGTGGGGAAAGCAACACAACTCATAAAAGTTTAAAGATCACCTTTAGTAGGACATATTAAATTCCATTACTTTCCTTTCATAATGTTTAGACATTAACTTAAAAATTGCTTTTCTTCATCTTGCAGAATAACCTCATAACAATATCAGCCTTCTCTAGCTTAGTTTAGTTAGTTGGATTGCCTCTTGGAAATACAGAAGTATATGACTAATCAAAATGGCACTCTTATACCTGATACTAATTTCAGCTTTTCCAGTAATCATAAATGCCTTCCTATTATGAAACAATAGTCAGCAATCTTTATAAGAATGGATAATTTTGCAAATGTGGTAGAATCAAAATAAAGTTTAATTATCATGTTTAATTCATGGTTATTTACAATAATAACATCATGTACAAACTCAATGTGTGTATTACAAAAAATAAGGAATGCTACTTTCTCCCAGCAAAAATAATCCCAAAGCATAAGCTTGAATAGAAAAAAAAGATAAATTAGAAACTGATGTACATCTTCAAGTTCAATGTAACAGATGCCATAGCAGTGTCTAAAGGTATGATAATCCACCTGTAGTTTGATATGGCTAATCACCTTTGAACTCTACATCACATATATATATATTTTACATTATGTTTTAAAACACAGCCAATGAACCACTTACATTTACAAATACCTTTATCACATATATTCAATATTTACAAAGGCAAATGACTTCTGGCAGCTATGTTTGTGTGGAGGAGCATCTCAAAGTGCTGTACTGTTGACCAATCCACAGGGTATGGGGACTGTTCAAGGTATCTTCTGATCTCCATCATGGCACGACGGGCTGAACTTTCAGAAACTACATCTGGAGTTGGCAGGAAATTTGAGGGCTGATGGTTGTCCATCTTGTACTGCTGCAAGAGGCGTTCAGTAGAAGAATAGTTCCCTTGAGCAGGAGCAGGGGCAGGCACAGTGTGGTCTCTAGAATTTGCGATGACACCTCGATTCATGTTATTCCCATTAAACATATCTCGGCCTCCAGAAAGGTCTGCGCCATATACATGGGAACCCAAGAACTTGTTATTATTTGCAACTGGAGAGAACTGTTGACCACCTCCACCCCCTCCTGCACCACCACCACCTCCTGGCCCCGCAAGATTGCTTCCCCCAGGAACTACAGTTTCTGCTGGGTTGACCTGTCCTCTTAAAAAATTATCATAATTTGCAACTGAATCTTGAGTTGCTGTGGGAACTGGGAAACCAAACATATCTCTAGGGTATGAGTTGTTTACAGTTTGCTGGTTGGTTGTTTTCATTGTGTTTTGTACCATTGCTGGATTCTGCATAACAACCATTGAGTTATTATTTGGATTATGGTGCTCAGGATTGAACTGAAATCGATAATGTGGCTTGTTTTCATTTGTAGTTTGAATGTTATTTTGATGGTCATTTGTTGCTGTTTGTTGTTGTACTTCCTTGTTTTCTCCTATCCCATGTTTTCTCTTCCAAGTATCCAGCCAAGTGGAGGTTGGAATAAAGTCTACTTTTCCCATCATATCAGCAAGTTCCTTGGCTTTCTGACGGAGGATGGGTCCAGATAAAGAAACATTCTGATCTTTAACTTCATTGTACCATTTAAAGAGAGCTTCCTCCACTTCCGATGCAGATCCTTTTCTCATACGTTTACGATCAGCTGAAGGATCACCATAAAATGCCTTGAGAATTGTGTCTTTATTTTTCTTTATAATACTAAGTGTTGACTTCGATACATTATACATATCAACCCATTCTCTTAATTTTACATTTGGCTCAGCTTCCATCTGGTGAATAATTTCAACTTTTTGTCTAAGGGACAAAGACGTTCGAGTTTCTTTTTCATAAGCAGTGTGGAATAGCTGCATGTCACCATCATCATACTCAGAGGGATGAACATTAGCCGTTTCGGTTCCATCATACTGTTTGGGGCGACCACAAGTAACATTATTGCGTTTCTTCCAGCGTGCAAACCAGCCCTCTGTTGGTACAAACTCTGGCTTCCCTAGTGATAAGGCTATTGCTTTGGCTTTCTTTCTTAAAATGCCTGCAGTAATTGGTAAATTTTTTTCTTTAACTTTCAGGTACCAGACATATAATGCATCCTCAATATCAGGAGCTTTACCTTTCTTATTTCTTCGTCTTTCCTTGTCTGGACTATTGACATAATTCTTAATAATCAAGTCTCTGTTCTTCATCATATGCAGCATTGTGGTTTTTGGCACATCGAAAAATGAAGCCATGTCACGCAAACTCCATTTCATTGGTAGGCTCTCCACAGCCTTGACAATTTCAAATTTCTGCCGTAAAGTCAATGTCTGTCTTTTGATTCCCTTGCCTGAACGACGCACAAAGTCATCTGTTTCCTGAAGGCTAATTTGTAAAAGGCTACTGATGTCCTGAGCTGTTGGTGAACAGGTTTCATCATCCTGATCTGATCCCTGGTCATCATCAAGCTCTGGGTCATCTTCATCTTTAATATCACTGGTATCTATATGTTTTTCACTGTCACTCTCCTCACCATCTCCATTTTCATTGGCACCATCTTCACTTCCATCAGTTGAAAAAGTTATGTTGTGTCTCTTTTTCCACCTCTCTAACCAGCCTGTGGTTGGTCTAAATGTGTAACTCCCTTGTGATATTGCAAGGTCTCTCGCTTTTTCAAATAACACAATGTTTGACAATGGCAATTTTTGCTTCTTGGCACCCTTGTACCACTGGTATAATGCATGTTCTACATGAGGAGCTTTGCCAGATCTTAATCTTTTTCTTCTCCCGTTTGGATTACGTTTATATGCTTCTATTATTCTGTCTCTCGCTCGCAAAATGTTGAAAAGTGTGTTTCGTGGGATGCCAAAATGGATTGCCATTTCACGGTTTGATATTTTGTTTGGAAGCTTTTCGATTTCTTGCAATATTTCTACTTTGCGTTTCCAAGTGATTTCTGCACGGCGCTTTGGTTCCACTTTCTTTTGAGTCTGCATGAGTAAACGTACCTCCTCCTCAATGGAACAGTCATCTGATAAGTTAAGGACAACTGTTCCATCGTCCTGCTCATCGTCTCCCTGTTCATCGTTTTCTTGTGACTGATCCACGTTTTGGCCTTGTCCCTCTTCCTCTTTGTCTAACTCCATCATATTGTCTGAAACATGGAATAGTCATCATACAGAGGCATGAAATGTACACAATATCAAGATAGAAAAATAGAAGACCACTGATACTCACATAGCCACAAAGATTTTACATAAAAAACTTATTGGGTACACTATGAACAGCACTAATTGTGATGACCTACTTAAAATAAAATAATTCAACCAATGTTAAACTTTACTTTTCCAACTGAAAATATTTTTTGAACACCAAAACAACAGTGTTATCAAGTAAGCACCAATTACATACATTTCATTTGGTTCCAATATAACAGAAGAAAG
>NW_020871360.1:303188-305688 GCF_003789085.1 Penaeus vannamei | reverse complement strand
CTATACCTATAACTAAATCAACAAATTTAAATAACACTTACCCGCTATTAATATAGCCTATACCTAAAACATACCTAAATCTTATTTAGGTCCTGTTTATTCAAAACATTCTATCTAATTAAGCTCAGGCCTCTCAACTCTATTTATGAAGACCCACATCATAATACATAATGGGTGAATTTGATTGTTGATTGACATTTTAGACTAAAATACATTTCTTTGGTAATCTTTCCTTGTCCCTTCGTAATATCTACTTAAATTACTTTATTGTATACACTGCACATTTCGTCTACCCTTTAATTCAACGTTATTTATGTGGTTTTGTTTGAAAACTTGATAACCCAAGTTCAAAGTAACTAATCCTCTGGTACTTTTCTTCGCTGCCTCTTTGCTTTCTCTTTTAACAGAAATACTATAAAACTTTATGACACTTAATGAAACCAATAAAACTTGTCGATTTCAAAAGGAATATACATAAATAATGCCGAATGTTTTTTCGTGCAACCTGGAAAACCTTGCAAAATACTGGACGCGGTTCTGACTGAGCCCGAGGGTAGTCCCATACAACCGACCTCTCGACCTCATGTCAGCATCAATAACTTGTTTTAATGTCATTGTCAGTCCATCAAAATGCCCTGTCAGTCACGTGCGACGCATGTAACACTTGACGTACCTCAGGACAGTGACTGAAATGACTGATGAAGGGTTGTTAGCCTAGTACTACAACGTAAACATTGGAAGCTTCTCCCTTCCTGTTTGGGACATGGCAAGAATAGTCGAATGTTATTACTGGAGCTTTGAAAAATAAATGTTAAATATCCATGGATTAATTCATTCTTTTTCTTTAAAGATTTGAATCCTTGATTTGAATAGTTTATGTGCACATACTAGTAGCAACATATTAATACGAATGAACATGTCATAATCTTTCACCAAAGGACTACTTTTCTTGTTTGGATCTATTACTTTTGCCATATAACTAGTAAGCAGATTACGCGCGGGAATTTCGAAAACTTCCCTTTTCCCCCGATATAAAGACCTTTTTCAGTCTCGGAGGAATAAATCCACACGGGGAAAGGATATATACCAAGAAGTAATTAATATTACTCTACTTATATTTTTCTATACCCTACACCGTAAAACAAATTATTAATATACAAGATTCTGCACACACATGCATGCGCGCGAACACACACACACACACACACACACACAGACACACACACACACACACACACACACACACACACACACACACACACACACACACACACACACACACACACACACACACACACACACACACACACACACACAACACGCATAAACACCGCGCATGCAAAATGTGATAAATTTAATTTGCCACCCAGAGTGCCAGGTTTAGATGCCAGTCTCGCCTACAATAAATGAAGGAAACCGACGTAAAACTATTAACATTGGTACTTCTATCCTTAACAGAAACGAATCCTATATTGAAAAGGGTGTATGTTCAACGCTTCCATACAAAATTTGGAGGATTGCGTTAGTTTTTGCTTGTTATCGTCCTCTTTGGCTGAGAATCAAGGACTGAAAAGGAACACTGTAAACCGCATCAGTGCTTTGGGAAGGCCAAGTTCTCGTAAGCTTCTTCGGGTAAACTACGATGACCACTTTAAGAGATAAAAGGACTGATAGATGTAAAAAGATTTTTCAGGAATGTCAACAGATCACATGATAAATAAAGAATACACATGGCAATATACGTATGTTTTATGGGGTGATATATTATTTGAGTGTTCATCATTATCATAACAATTTCATAGTAATACTGTAGGTGTAACAAATGAGTGTACATAATGGCAAAAGTTAATATCGAACCATATTTGGTAAATATTCAAAACACTTTCGCACGACTGATCATGACGATGGTGATATCAAGGCCTATATAAGACCTTGGGTGATATCGGTTGATTCCTCGCCCTCGCCCATGTACGTAGGATATTTGCTGCGGAGACCCCCTTATCCCCCTCACTCTGGGCCCCCATAGCACAGGAGGGCAAGAAAGGTACTAGGGAAATGGCAGGATTAAACATGAATATACACTATACTGCGTTCCCCCCGACCCCACATCCGCCCTATAAGACAAAGAATCCTCCACATACAGTGTACATTTTTATTTTGAAGTGTTCATCCCGACATGCGAGATAAACACTTCAAGATACAGCCTAGGATCGATGATCTACTGACGTGATAGATGGATGACGAAGATCTTGAATACCCCGCATTATAGTCCGTATATGATGCTGATTAAATATGATTTGTATGTTTGTATTCAGGGTACTCTCCTACACCCATGTGATTCTTTGTAGTCTGGGATTGTACTCTCAGTACAATCACTGCCTCTAAGCGCCCGGTGAAGAGTGTGGAATTCATGATGAACAGATTGCAACAGGAACAACGAAGGGAAGGACAAGAAAACACACGAATATGCATATTCGTGTGTTTGTTTGTCCTTCCCTTC
>NW_020871360.1:290688-298188 GCF_003789085.1 Penaeus vannamei | reverse complement strand
GTAACAAGACAAATCAATAAAGGTTGACTGAATATTGAAAGTCTGCAATGGATGGCAATAATCTTACTTATGTAGAACAAGAGAATGAAATCATATGGATTTTTCTCTCTTACAAATAACCATGTGGGTTGGTCTCAGATTCCCTGTATATTAAATTTCAACTTTGTTAAATTGCCCAAATCATTAAATCTTCCAATGAAAATACAAATTCTCTCTGAACTATTTATTACATAAATATAACCGTAAATTTTAAAGGAGTGCTTCAAAAGAGCCCTCCTATAACGTGTCTATTTGACTACCAGATAAGCTGTTACACTATTGTTTGGATCTTTACCCCACTCCCTTTTTAGGCTTACTTGTGTTTTAAAGGGTAAGAAAAACAAAAATTATGGTCCCTGTGTTTACCACAGACATTTCTAACAATATAATCAGTATTTGCTACCCTGATTAAAAAAAAATATTTGTTCTTTATTCACCATATAATCAGAATCCTGTTATAGCTAATAATACAGCATTTTCTGAATATCCTCTTAAAATGCAGAAGCACTATACCCCCAGGAAAATTCCTCTACTATCAGGAAGGAGAATCTATAGCACTTGTTTAACATACCACAATGCTACAGACATTATTAGAAACTATGCATGCATTGTTTGTTGCAAGATGATTCAGTCCTCATTTAGTAGTTCTTCTCTTCCTGGGAGAGTCCAACCAAATCTTCACTTAGTTCCCACAGCTTCTTGGCTAATCCCGTATCACTAGCTAAATTTGAAGGTGATCTGAAAGAGTCAAGACAATCATGATTGGTACTGGCAAGGAAAATATTTATCACAAATCGACAACCTATAAGAATCAAATGAATTTGTTTTCTTTATTATCTTTATTCAATATAATAACATTCTGGTAATTTCACTAATCACACTTTGTAGTAATGAAAATTTATTTGGGTGAAAAATCTGATTTAAATATCAGCAATGTTCTTAACTGATTTGATATATTTATATAGAAGGTAATAATTGGCAATATTGAAAGGAAATTGCATTGATACATCACAGTTGGTATTGCAAGTTGAGGGGGTTTTGAGCTGTAATAAATATTCAATAATTTTCTTTAATTGATCTCACTGAAGATTTTGGCCTAATGTCACATGTAAATTGTGACATTTTAGGTAAATCAAAACTGCATTGGTTTGTTATACTGTTGTAACTAATGTTAGCTGATGAAAAAACAAATGCACTGTGTGTATACAAAAATAATTAGTGACAAATGTTAATCGGTTTATCATAAATTTTAGAAGTGAGCAATTTACCTTGTTCCCCTAATAATTTTTGGGGGGAAAACAGACCAGTATGATTAATTCAATCAAACTGCACAATGAATTAACTCTAACAGAAGTAAATGATTCACTATTGTTTCAGAAATGATAGATTATAGAGCCCTTACCTTACAATCTGTATAATACATTCCTGACACATCTGCTACTTCTTCAGACACTGCAAGGTGGATGGTTGTCTGTGCTCCTAACTTCTCATCCTGTAAAATCATGGCAAGAGATATAATCATACTTCATACTCTTTTCTTTAGCTTTTTTTATTATTACTTATTTTTATTTGTTTTAAATTCTTCTATAATATATCTGTCATTAATGAAGACTGCCAGTGCAGTTTAGTAATGAGAAATATGATTAAGTGGTTGTGTGGGGTATACCAACCTTGCCCATACTCCAGAAAAAGAATGCAAAAATGTAGTTGAGGAATTTCTTATTTTCCTTCAGTATGATTTCTGTGTTAACAACCCCTGGGTGAAGACAATTTGTAGTAACACCTATGAAAGAAAAAAATATCATGGAAATATAATATTACAAATTAAAAATAAATGTTTATAATTTTTTTCAAATATATAACATAATTTTTTATCAATTAGAAACAAGAATTTACATACCTGTGCCTTTCAATTTTTCAGACAATTCTAGAGTGAAGAGATTGTTGGCCAGTTTGGACTGGCTATAGACAAACAGTGAACCTGCATATGGTCTCTTCTCGAAGTTGACGTCAAGGTTTAATTCCTTGCAAAAGTAGTGAGCAGCTGAGCTCACATTAATGACGCGACTGGGAGTACTAGATTTGAGCAGTCCTGAGATGGATTTATGAATGAAATTTTATTCATAATGAGCAATCCTAAAATGGAAACATGAATGAAATTTTAACTACAATGAACAATACTGATGTGGAAACATGAATGAAATTTTGATTATCAAGCATGTATCCTTCTGGGGCATCACTATGGTGTGTATGTATTATTACCTATTTGTTCTTACATATTTTTTAAAGTATGAGGGACAAACCAAAGCCCATTTTCTATACTTGAATTATCATACAATATTTAAAAATGATATGTTTCAAGTACATGCAATATTTTCTGGAAGTGAGTAAGTGAGTGTGTGTTAGTTGAGTGAGTGAGTAAGTGATTGGTGTGTGAGTGATGAGTAAGTGAGTGGTGAGTGAGTGAGTGAGTAAGTGATTGTGTTATTGTGTGAGTGAGTAAGTAAGTGAGTGACTGTTTGTGTGCATGTGTGAAATACCCATGCCTATATTTCATTTTTACCTTTTAGGATGTTTTTTTTATAGATTGTCACTCTATATTTGGAATACATCTCTGAATGTTATATTCAATCTAAATAAACTTTTGCCTCTAAAGTTATCAAAAGTGGAAAAAAGCATTTTAATCATGGGATATCAGCTTTTAATATGCATTTTAAAATTTTCCAATACTTCTTATAATTCCATGATTGCTGACTAAAATTTAAAGAGAGTAATGCTCACCTAATAACAAATTGGTTAACAAGAAATGACCAAAGTGATTGGTAGCCAGCGTTAACTCCAGACCATCACTTGAGACTTTTTTTGTGGTTGGACCTGACATTCCTGCATTGTTCACCTGAAAACAATACATAAATGTGAATAACTGACATATTCAGAATGATAAATGCAATAACAGTGTGACAAAAAAAGACACAGTAAAAAACTGAATGAATAGACATATTGTCATGATTATAAGCAACAGCAATAAGACAGAAAAATAAGAAACAAGGAAAACTGAGAGAATGAATATATAGTTACGATTACATGCAAGTCAATTAATTACTAGATGCATATCATTCCACTATGGTAGAAGTTCAAAAGCATAATTTTGATTAATATCCATCAATGATATCAATAATACTTTTTCAAGTGTATTACTAACATCAGTATGGATTATATCAATATTACCAATAATAATAATCATAATATTTGAAATTTATACTATACTCTTTATAGCTTTATGTGTTCTCACTAAACTTTATTTCATTAGTGCTCAGCCATTGGTAAATAGTTCATTGTACATAAAATATATAGGTTTTCATTACCAGGATGTCTAGACGCTTTTCTGTAGCAAGAATCTCCTTTGCAAATTTTCTGACAGATTTGAGGTCTGATGTGTCAAGCTCACGTACCAACACTTGTCCATTGCCTGTAGTGTTGATGATGTCATCTGTGCAGTATTAATGAAAAAGAAAATTATTTAGGGAAATACTGATGTTCACATAAAAGGTTTTGAGTAAGCACAATGAATATTTCATAAGGTGAATAACCTTCTATCGTAGTATATGAGATTTGTTTCCTTTGGGTCATCAGTTTTTCATTTTAAGAGAAATTATATGTTTTTGTAGTTTTAAAAATATATATTACCAGTAGGACATGTCATAAGTAAAATATCTACCATTTTAAAATAAATATTAAACATAATGATTAAGTGAAACTGTACTTTCTGGTTATTGTGTAGCACTATGTAAGATGTTTCATTGTGTAATCTTAATTAAGATGCTGGAAACATCATGTCTTTTCAAAAATGAAAGATAAGATATTTTATTATCAAACTCTGAGGATGTATATAAAAAGATGACATATATGGTGATTGTTTCCAAATGAGCATATGTTCTCATATACATGTGTAGAACTTATCAGTAGTTATGAACTATGTATATATCTTAATTCTGTCACTAGGGATTAAAGTTATTATTCCAACAGGTAAATATTACTTCACCTGCAACCTTCTGTGCTTTCTCTAGATTTCTGCAAGCAAGTATAACACGTGCTCCTCTTTCAGCCAAGTCTCTTGCTGTTTCCTTGCCAATACCTGCAAAAATATGTCAAACCTTTATACACATCAACTGTAACATAATGATGAAAATGTAATGATATATACGCATGTGCACAAAAATATTTTTGGATGAATAAAGAGTGTAAAAGAGCTAAAAAAGGAAGATGTTCAGGGAAATTCCATACCCAGCCTCCACTTCAAATAAAAATGAATCTTTTCTTTTTATTAACATATATTGAGAGCCCACTGAAGGCATGGTCTTGTTTGGTGTATAGTCAAGTATTAACTAGTTAGTCCAGTCTTTCAAGGAGTCTTTTCTGGTGTATCTATTTTGTTTAGTATTGTGAAATCTTGTCTTGTCGGGTTCACATTTTACTGGTACTCTATAGTTCCATTTGGTATTGTCTTACTTGTTCTTGTCTCTCTCTATATATAGTAAGAGATTCTCTGGTATGATCTACTCTTAAAAGGACATGTCTTTCTTCTGATAAGTCTCAAATTTTGCGGTTTTGTCTATTTGATATAGTCTTCTTTTTTACTTCATTTGGGTAATTTCTTTTGTCCTTAATTGGTCTGGTCATATCATATCATGTCTGGTTTGTGTATTGTGTAAGGCTCAGTCTAACAAGTTCTCTTTTGGTATTATTTTATCTGGTATGTGTATTATTTAAAAAAAAATCGCTGTTTGATCTAATGTGGTCTGGTTATAATTAGTCTGTTGAAACTGATGTGGTTCGGGAAGGTCATGGATCGATTGACGCTAATCAATGTAAGTTAGAAAAAAATTAGCGCCTTTATTATAAAAGTTTCTCTAATCCTACAAAGTTATTGCCATAATCGCAATTATACAATATTCCCTTCAGTTTAAATGTTTAAAACGACCACTTTACAACCACCACTCAAAATATGAAAAGTAGTTGTACTCGCGGTCTCTCACCGTGAAAATGTTCACGTGTCCTGTAAATTGGCAACACTTGTTACTATACCTGCAGAAGCGCCGGTAACGATGACTGTTTTGCCGACCAATTTGACTTCAGACCGACACTTGCCTGAGCGAAAAGTGTACACGACCTTGACCACGATCACAAAGCCAACCGTGGTTGCTGCAACCCACAGCCACATCTTGGTAGAACAACAAAAACTGGAATAATAAAAAGAAATGAGCGAAGAAATACACAAAAATAAATGAAAATATAAACATATTCATACATATATGTAAAAGAAGACTATAAACATATTCATACATATATATTACACACACACACATAAGCATGTATGTGTGTAATTACATACCATGTATATGTGGCAATACATACACACACACACACACACACACACACACACACACACACACCATACACACACACACACACCACACACAGAGAGATGGAGAAAGAGAGAGAAGAGAGAGAGTTAGAGTAGAAAGAGGAGAGAGAGAGAGAGGAGAGAGAGAGCAGAGAGGGAGAGAGACGAGAGGAGAAGGACGAGAGAGAGAGAGAGAGGAGAGAGAGTGAGGAGACATGATAAGACAACGACAGACAAACAGGCCACGCCCCGCACACAATGAAAAAAAACATGAATATTCGAAAAAACAACAATATTTTAAATAAATAATTCTTGATGCTTAGCTTATCGCACTTCCAAGCTTTTCACATAGATTACAGGCCTATATCTTGACCTTCAAAACTTCCTTTCCGGGCAGGCGCAATGAAACAAACGCTAAAGTATATCTTGACAAGAACACCAATTATGTTAGGAATTCAAAGAAGACTATAAACAAATTCATACATATATATTACACACACATACACGTATGCATGTACGTGTGTGTAGATTGACATCATATATACACAACCACACACCACACACAACAGAAGAAGAGAGAGAGAGAGAGAAGAAGAGAGAGAGAGAGAGAGAGAGAGAGAGAGAGAGAGAGAGAGAGAGAGAGAGGAGAGAGAAGAGAGAGAGAGAGAGAGAGAGAGAAGAGAGAGAGAGAGAGAGAGAGAGAGAAAGAGCAGAGAGAAGAGAAGAGAGAGATGAGAAGAGAGAAGAAGAGAGAGAGAGAGAGAGAGAGAGAGAAGAGAGAGAGAGAGAGAGAGAGAGAGAGAGAGAGAGAGGAGAGGAGAGAGAGAGAGAGAGAGAGAGAGAGAGAGAGAGAGAGAGAGAGAGGAGAAAGAGAGAGAGGAGAGAGAGAGAGAGAGAGAGGAGAGAGAGAGAGAGAGAGAGAGAGAGAGAGAGAGAGAGAGAGAGAATGATTAAGACAAGAAACAAACACACAGACAGACAGACAGAGACAGACAAACACGCACACATGAAAAAAAAACATGAATATTCGAAACAACACAACATTTTATATAATAATTCTTAATGCTTAGCTTATCGCACTTCCAAGCTTTTCACATAGATTACAGGCCTACATCTTGACCTTCAAAACTTCCTTTCCGGGCAGGCGCAATGAACAAACATTAAATACCTGACAAGAATACCAATTATGTTAGGAATTCAGAGGATTTCCTATTCCTTCTACGGCGTTCAGAGCTCACTCGGTGCTTCTCCGTTCCGACATTCCCGACAGAGAGCCACTGTCACTATGCACTGATCAGCTGACTCTGGCACGAGGCTTATCAGTAGGTATTGTAACGGACAGCCAAGAGATTTTCACCGGGCGATAAAGACACATAAAACACTATAGACGCGAACATGTTATAGCGCGCTCCGCGTGTGTATTGTGTCAGTGAAAGAGAGAGAAGAGAGAGAGGAAAAGAGAGAGAGAGAGAGAAAGGAGAGAGAGAGAGAGAAAGAGAGAGAGAGAGAGAGAAGAGGAAAGAGAAGAAAGAGAAGAGAGAGAGAGAGAGAGAGAGAGAGAGAAGAGAGAGAGAGAGGAGAGAGAGAGAGAGAGAAGAGAGAGAGAGAAAGAGATAGAGAGAAATAGACATATATATTACATATATACATATTACAATAACACACACCACACACACACATATACATACATACATACATATATATATTATATATATATATATATATACTATAGTATATATATATATATATATATATGATATAATATATACACATATATACTATGAATCATAATATATATATATGGCATATTATTACATATATACATTATAATATATACATAATGTAACATATATATATAATATAAAATTATAATATACACACACACAACACACACACACACACACCACAACACACATATATATATATATATATATATATATATATATATATATATATATATATATAGTGGTGTGTGTGTGTGTGTGTGTGTGTGTGTGTGTTGTGTGTGTGTGTGTGTGTGTGTGTGTGTGTGTGTGTATGTATATATATATACCTAT
>NW_020871360.1:278188-285688 GCF_003789085.1 Penaeus vannamei | reverse complement strand
CTAAAACCCCAGGGAATAGGAAAGGAGATCTTCATTAAATTAGGTCATTAGTCATCTCCAATAATTCTAAAATTAAGAGAGCGTGAGTAAAAAAGAAATCTTATTGTTATTTTCAACATGTTTATAGAAAATGAGTTTGGACATTTATGAAATACGAGTGATTCCTGATGATATAGGAAGGGTGATTGGAGGTTCACTGCCACACGTTTTAATTGTCTAGAATAAATCCTCATCAGGTGATCCCTTGGCTGTGTTTCATGCTCTAGAAAAGGCCAACAGATCTCCACCATATATATTCTGTCAAGATAAAACTTGGGCTGATCCTTATACCTGATGATTTTTTTTTTTCTCGGAATGATTTTAGTCTTAATCTTGCTAGAATATACATTGTATAGGTATTGGCATTTCCTTTGGTGCTTGGTTGTGTCACTGTGGTTATCTTCTTTAAGGTGTAATTAAGCTAACCTTCATTTGCTCCAACTAGTTTGCACAAGTGTTATTTTAATTCTTTTATTGTGTACTATTGCTTATTTTTCTGTATCCTGAAGTTGCCATATTCTGGACAATCAACATGCTTTCAAACACATTTTATATCTGGAACTGCAGGCAAAATATGTACTATATATGAAAAGGTAACTATCATTAAAAAGTTTGTCCATCCTGATAATAGTGACAAGTCATATAAAGTACTTTAATTTTGTTGTTATTTAATGTATTTGTGATCTAGAATTTTGATATATAACTAATAACATGTTACCCTGAACTACCATAAATGTTGTAAAGTTCTTTTGTAAATTAAATTTGGAGCAGGTAATATACCTGTCTACCTTGGTCCTACAAATTAGTTGCTGAACATAGGAACTTCTAATGTTCATCTATATTCGAGTCAGCATCAAGTCTACTACTTTTTGATTGTTGAGGACACTTCATTATGGTGTGGCTTTCCCTGTTTCCTATCAGGCAGTTTTTAAATGATCTAACATTTTTTCAGACATATTGATTTCTTTGAATAATAAAGAGCTATATATTTTGATTAGTAAAATAATATCGGAACTATTGCCTAGGAATGTGATTTGGAATAGTGTGCTTTTTTACAGGAGTGTTTTGTGATTTGTGGGCTCAGTGTTTGTAACCCAGAATATCACCGATAACTATGCTATATTTTTTCACAATTAATATGTAAAAATCTTTTCTATCTTCTGATTTGAAAAGGAAAGTCAGTAATGGTTTGAATTAACATGCAGCAACTATGATTTATTCAGTTTATTCATTTACCACAATAATGGCAATTTGCAATGTCTACTTTAATTAATCCTTTCCTTACAGCAGCATCAGCAGGCGGGACAGTGAATGGAAAAAATGGCAGATGAAAGAGCTGTGATAATGCGGTTAGAGCAGTTAAGCAGAGAATACAACATTCTTTCACAGTTGCTTACAACACAACAGAGAAGTGGAGTTTCACAACAAGGTAATGAATAAAAGTATAATTTTACAGATGAATGGTATGCTAAACTTCATTTATACATGTGACTGTATAGTTCACAATTACATCTAGTATTTATGTTCAAGATGTTTTATTTATCAGCAAAGTGAATACTTCATAACATTTTACATACTTTGCAGGTGCAAGTTCTGATAATGCATTGCCCAGTAACAAAGATGCCAAGATATCCAGTCTCGAGAAGGAAGTGCAAGAGCTGACCAACAAGATTGAAGCCCAGAATTCTGAAAAATGTGCAGTGGAGAAAGCTTTGCAGCAAAAAGAAAATGAGAATACAAAGCTTATAGGAAAACTAAAGCAAGAAATCAAAGATTGCAATAATGATACGGAGGTTCTAAAAGATGTTATTAAACGACTAAATGAACAATTAAATAGGTAATATTAAAGCCATTGACACTGAAAATTGCATGTACATACATGTCATGTCCACTGTAATTGTATTTTATTAATTTAGTGTACACATAGATGGTACCAATAATACTTAATCATCAAATGAAATTCAGCAAACTTTATCTTATTTTCATTGCAGTAAGTATTGTTAATAATTACAAAATCTATGATAATGATAATGACCATAGCCATGGTAATGATAATGGTAATGATGATGCACAATTTAATAATAACAGTAATAATAGTAACAATATTCTTGATACTTGGAAAAAAAATCCTGAGGATTTTACTAATTGACTTCTTAGTGATGTAACTGCAGTTTGAGCTGTCTGTGTGTAAACAAAAGTCACTCAAGACAAAGCTACAGTAGACATAACATGTACCTGCTGACAATGGGTTAATATTGTTAATGCAAACTGCTATTCTCTTTGGAATGGAATAGGATGCTTAAAAAATGGTAGAGAGATAATGATTTGAAAAGGATTTATAGGTTTAAGCTCAACTGATAGATATCTTGTAGTATACAATTTTTATTGTCAGTCTGCCTAATTCATGTGCGTTTTTTCAGATATCACCTAAAGTACGGCCGAATACGAGAAGAAAACATAGGGAGCACAAAGAAAGATTTGAGTCATGACAGCATCTACAAGTTGGGTGCTCTCCTCACTGCCTATGATGAGATTATTTTGGAAAGAGATGAAGCGCTAAAGTGAGTGATGAACACAGTAGTCTTGCTTCTTAGTAGACTTGCATATTGAAAACTACTGATTATGGAAGCTAAAAAAAAAAAAAAAAAAAAAAAAAAAAAAAGTACCAAAATAGCTGGCAATGTATCTAGTGGTACCTTTCCAAAATATAATTGCCTGTTCAAAATACAGCATATTGCCAGTTATCGCTAGTCTTGCAAGTGCATTTTTCCCTATCTATCTATCTAACTGTGCATCTTTCTAAACCTGATAATGTGTGTATGTATATGTTATTACCTTACCTTTTTCAGATCCAACTTGGAGAAATTTGAAAAGTTAATGGTAAATGTTGATGCAGTAACAGCTGAGAATGAAAAACTTCATCAACGTGTTCAGAAGTTGCAGCAGGAAGTGAGTATTAGGTTGAAAGTGGAAATTAGATATATTCAGTGTAAGGTATTTAAAGCTATTACATCCTACTATTAATTTCCACCATAATGGCTGTTTCTTAGATTTGTAAAAAACAGTGGTGCAATTATAAGTATTTTTCATAGATAATCTGTGTTTTAGTGTTAGATAAAGAAGAAATGAAGTTAAGATGAAATTGCTGTGGGAGAAAGGGTAAAATTAATGAATGATCAGTTACAGTGTCATAAAATAGATTTGAAAAAGTGTGAATTTACAATTATATCTAGTCAAATAATGAGTAACTTAACTAACATACAGCAAGATTTATCTCTGTTTGTATATGTTTTAGGGAGGGATATGCCTGTGTAGTTCTACATTTATGATATGTTGTATAGTTCCATATTATTGGAAAGCATTGACTGCTTATCTAGAACTATAAGTAGTAATGCATGTTCTTTTGATTACTGTTAAAGGACTTTCAAGAAGAGTGGGATTTAATTTCCAGGTAAAGTACAGTGAACAGGAAATAAGTTTGTTTCACCAGTAAATCACTCATTTGCAGAATTGCATATGTAAAGAGTCTAATATCTGCATGTATGTTTTTAAAGGTAAAGTCATTATGCTTTAAAGTAAATATTCATGGTGTATTTCTCTATGTATAGTATTTGGAAGACTTTCATTCCAAATGTTTAGGTTATGGACCATTTGTGCCATTATCTTTCTCTGCATACATGAGTAATGCAGGCACTTCCCTTATGGTATGATGAATTACACCCTACATAATAGTTAGTTCCAAATCTTAAACTGGTGCTCTAATATGATTTCTTGATTTTTATGATATTCTTTTTCTCAGGCACCAATGGGATCAGAGGAAGCAGAAATGGTTGCTGCAGATGCCAAGCTCTTGTTAGAGGAACGTGAGTTGCTACTCCAAGAAGTCCGCACTCTCCATCAACAGCAACAAGAAGAGTCTATTTGTTATCAACAGAAAGGTGAGTATAGCTGATTTTGACATCAGGCGAGATAAAATCATTGGATATCACTGGATAATTTGAAGCAAAATGTAAATATATATGTTCCTGATATAAACACTACAATTAAATGCAAGTAGTTAACATGACCTTTCTACCATTACCCTAAAATTACAGTTGCAAAACTACAGCAGCACCTTGAAGATAGTGAAGCAAGAGTGGCCACTCTGTCTTCAGAGCTAGATTCCCTGAGGACAGAAGCTGGCCAGCTAGAGAGGCAGTGCAAAAAAATTCAGCAACAATTACAGGAATCTGTTTCAAAAGAGGAGCATCAGTTAGCTGTTGATGAATGTCAAAGGTAAAAACAAAAAGCCTGAAGTTTCTGTATTTGGATGATGGAAATTTAGTGCCATGTTGGTCATACTGGAATGTTTTATTTGATAGTGAAAAGGAAATTTATGTTTGGACCAACTGTCAGTATTACTAGAATTGAAATAAAAGTATAATGTGAAAGTAATCTGAGTGTAATTGATTTAAGTGAAATATTAAAAACAGAAAATGGTTAGATATTCTACTAATTTTAAAATGGTGATGAAATAAGAAAAGGAAATAAATTATTATAGGTTATAAAGATAATGGTTATGATTTTTTATATTGATATTGAAACTATTGAACAGAGTTGCATAACCTCTTGTCTCTTTATGCATGATTTTTATTTTTTTATTTCAGACTGTTTGAAAAATTACGTAAGACCTATACCGAAGAATCCGGAGACCTGAAAGGGAAGATGCGAGCCGTGAAGCAGGAGAAACAGAATCTTGCCGAGAAGCTAACAGACTCCTCAGCTTACGTCCACAACCTAAGTGTTCAAGTCTCAGGCCTAAAGGGCTCTCTGAGGTGAGAAGAGATGATGGAATTCGAAGTATGATTAATGTAATAAAAGTTTTGCCTTTTTCTCGTACATTTGCTGCATTCGGGTCTCCAGTAGGTATTTCTCAACATATTTAGCATAAACATTTTTGCATGGCCCTGGCAGATCCAAGTGGTTGAATATAAAGATTGACATAAATCCTTTCCTATATGTTTATAATAAACTCAGTTTTGTATAGTTCTTGTATTTTTATTATTTTGTTTGAGTCTATATCTTTGTGTATCTATCCATCTATCTATCTATCAATATCTATCTATCTATTTATCTGTATATCTATCTATCTATTTATCTGTATATCTATCTATCTATCCATCTATCAATATATATTTATCCATATATATCTATCTATCAATATATATCTATCTCTTTATCTGTATATCTATCTATCCTTATTTATATCTCTGTCTATGTCTTTATTTATATTCATCTATATTCATTTATATGTATATTCATATGTGTGCATATTTGAATATGTATATATATATATATATATATATATATATATATATATATATATATATATTATATATATATATATATATATATATATATATATATACATATATACATATACATATACATATACATATATATATATATATATATATATATATATATATATATATATATATATATATATATATATATATATATATATATAATATAGTCATGACCTTTTATTTTAGAAAAACAGAGAGTCGGGTAAAACGTAGAGAAAAGGCTCTACAAGTTGTACAGACGACTGCACGTGTTGCCCAGACAAGACTTAAATCCTTATCAGAAGTTTGTAGGTGAGTTTGATAAAATTGATGAAATATGTGGCTTATATATGTATAGTGTATATGTGTGATGTATATGTGTAACACACATGCATACACGGACGCACACACACAAGCACATGTACATACACACACACAAGCACACACACGCACATGCACAAGCACACGCACAAGCACAGCACACACACAAGCACACACACACAGCACATATATACATATATATAGATATATAAGAATAATAAATAAATAAATTATATATATATATATATATATATATATATATATATATATATATATACATATATGTATATATATGTATATATATATATATTTTTTATTATTCTTTTTATTAATATGATTTTGTATTACCAGTTTAATGAATATAGTAAGACTTTGATTTTTATACCTCTTCAGCAAACTATTGGAAGACAGAGAGAAGCTGCTAGAGGCCTTAGCAACACAGAGGAAGGAAACCGATGAGCTTTCTAAGGAACTGACCCTCCGTAGTGCTGCAGTTGGTGCCTTATCTCAGAAACTGAAGGTAATGAAATGCACTTGACATCTTTGTTATTATTATTTGTACGGAAATGTGTGTAAATGGGTTTTGTGACAATGAGATTTATTTGCACTGAGTAAACTTTCTAGGGGGTCATGGAGCAATATGAGACTTATGACATCAAGTAAAACTGAAGAAGTATTGTTTTAGTTATATCTTATTTCATTGATTCAGGAGGAACGGATAAATTGGAGCAGTAAGATGGCAGAGTGTGAGGGTGGGCGGCAAGCAGCCAAGGCAGCATGGAAACGTTCCACAAAGGAGAACAGTCACTTGCGGACATTAATAGCAGCAAAAGATGACACAATAACTTCCCTCATTGCTGACTATAAGTAAGAGAATTGTTGTTGTGTGAGCTTAGCAAATACATATGTGTATTTTATATTGTGTTTCTATTCTATGTGTTAGTTTTTATTATCTTTATAATGTATGTTCTTTTTTTCCATTCTTTTTGATATGGAGATGTTCTGAGAAAATAGATACTCTATGAAATTTAAGAAATTTAAAATTTTCAATTTGTCAATAATGAAATTACTGTTACATTTCAGAATACTTGGGCTTGAAGTCAGTGAAGCAAAACATCGTAGTCTTCATCAAAAATTATCCAAATCGGGTAATCTTCCAGGAAATTTACCCTTTTCTTAGTCAAGAGTGTCAGATCAAAATATTGTTATTTCTCACCAATGAATGATGAGAAGTTTGTTTGGCTTGTTTTGCCATATTCATATACCATATGTGTTTCTAGTCTTTTGCAGTTTTTATATCAAAGATATGTTTCTTAGTGCCTTGAGGCAATGATGATTTTATTTAGCATATGTTTTTACAGAACTTAGCTTTAACCACATGCTGAAAATAAGTATTGATATTTTTATAAAGAGACAAAGTGAAGTATAATGCAGAAATTTTGAATGATGTATTAGTATAATGAGAGATTTGTGATAGAAGTTACCTGCAATCCGTCCAGGCTTAGTAGTTATAGTAGATCAGACAGCTATGTAATTGCTTTAAGAAGTTTTTAATCTAGTCATTCAGGGAAATATAAGGTTGAGAGGAAGATATTTATTTTTTGCAGTTATTTTTTATGCAACTGCATTGATGTATACACATATGTATAGACACATTTATATATTCATAGATACATACATTTATGTATGTATTTATGATTATATACATACATTTGTACCTATGATGTATATATGTATATACATTCATCTAATGTATATATGTACATACATACATAGATATGTATGGTCATCTATATTAGAGATACCTTGCTGG
>NW_020871360.1:265688-270688 GCF_003789085.1 Penaeus vannamei | reverse complement strand
GCCAACTATATCACAAGTTTTTATAAAGGAATATGAGAAATTGAGAGATGAAGGTAAAGTCCCAGAGGAGAAACTTATGGAAGAAACTGCATTAGCACTGGAAGCTCATGGCATATACCTAGACCGTTCTCGAGCTCCTCCTAAGGTATGCATTGTTGACATAGTGAATGAATGTTACTAGACAAGGAGTGCATAAATTGAGTTAGTGACAAGTGAGTGCGTGAGTAAGGAAGGAAGTTTGTAAGTAGTTAAGTGACTAGAGAAGTGATAGAGTATTGGAGTGTGATGATGATTGAGTGATCAAGTTTGTTAATGAGTGATAGGAAGTTAAGACAGAGCGAATGAGTGAAAACAAAAATGATCGAGGGAACTAGTGAGAGTTTTGTTGATTATTATTTCTTCATTTATAAGCACTCTACAAGAGTTTCTTGTAGATGTATACAAAATCTCAGATCAAAACTAAATCCATACTCATTTTTTACAGCCTGAGCCAGAAGAACAACCTGCTGTAGAAACTCAGACCACAGAGCCAGAGTCTAAACTTTTGAAAGACAAAGTACGTCTTTCTGACATCTTCAAAGAGAGTCAGGAGGAGAAGAATTAGTCAGAATTTTGTAAACAGATATTGTAAATATATGTAGATCATGCAGAATTGTTAAATATAGTTTTGCTTTTCCTTCAATTTGATGATTACTGAAATAAGAGATGACAAAAGTATGTATATTCATTAGTCAAGTAAAATGCATAAATTACAAAAAAATATGTATTACTAAACAGTATCAAGTTCTTTGCAAGATTTAAGTTGAGATATGTTGACATTAATGATAAAAAGTGAATTCCATTATGACACAGCAGTAACATTATTTATGATCCTTTAAATGATAATTAGACAACGAAATGGTAATTTTTCTGAATGCCTTCATAGAACCGATCGTGATGATTTTATTATTGCCTGATTCCTTTTACTCTCTACTATCCAAATATGCTGTCAACCCCCCCTGATAGCAGGGAAGAGCATGAAAGGTACTTGGGGAAACTGTAGAGTGAATTATGAATAATATACACAAAATCAGTCATTATATTGTCTAATATAGTAAGTTGTGCTCCCTGCATTAACTCTCCTTGGACCCCCCCCCCCCCCCCCCCCTGCATTGGAATACGAAGAACCCCCAATATATTCACGGCAGGGTTGGGCATACAACTAACATGGGACCGCCTTATGCTCAGTCTGTCTGACGCTTTATCCTGCTGTCAATACCTGGAAATTTCTTTGTTGTCCAGGCAGGGGGTGGGGGCTCCCATGGGGATTGCAGCCCTCTGCATTCAGCAGTATAGAGAAGTATTATCTGTATTATATTACTGTTAGTTTGCTCCGCAATTTTTCGGGTACCTATCATGCCCTCCCCTGCTATTGGGACCAAATATGTTGGGGTTTTAGGGGGTTCTGTGGCATAATTTATATGTGTGTGTGTGTGTGTGCTATACTGTGAGAGGAATCCATGACAATCAGTGGTGTGAAAATATTCTGAAAAATTACTTATTTGGTATACAATACCCAAAATATTAATTTTACCAACAAAAGTAATTTTTTGATACTCTAATTCTAGTTTGAAAAACTAAAAGGTTATATTGGAATGGCAGGATATTGCCCATGAAAAATTTATGAAGCTAAAGATGATGAGGATATTGCCCATGAATAAAAAATACTTTGAGATGGCAAGTTATCCCAGTGATAGCAATCAGTAGCTGTTGTTTGAAACTTATTGTATGTATTATGTAATATCGGGCTGGTACTACGCTATATAACAACACAAGTCCTTCTTGTGAGCTCACACCCCATCCCTCCCAAGGCTGGATTTTAGCCTTTGTGGGTTGAGGGCACATCTTGTCTGGGAAATCCCACATACCCTGAAGTGAGAATACATGGTAATCTATCACATTTACTCCCCCTTTAATCCCATGCCCATTGTTGTCAAAGGGGGCCCAAGGTAGGGGTGATCCCCTACCTTGGACCTCAGCTCTCGCCTCACCTAATTTTGCATGGCCTTTTCTTCTCCACCTTTCGTTTTATTCTCTTCTTCATCCTCTTCATTTTTTCACATCCTAAGGTGTGATAGCCATGCTGAAATTAAAGACTGGCTTTGTCAGTACTCCGTTTACTGTTCCCTCTTTACCTTTACACTACCACACTTACCTTCAGCGTTTAACAACATCTAACATTGTCATAAATGTTCAATGTTAAACCTTTTTACCTCAATTTATTATAAAGCTGTATTATCTTTCCTTGCCTCAGGGCTTCGCAACCAAGCCTCGCCCTATTGCTATATTTTGTATACACCGTTAAAAACCTTAGATGTTGACACGGCGTTAGCACTTTTCAATAGAATAAAATATTAGATTTACACATCAAAGTCCATGATTGTATATAATCAGAACATTTTATGAACTGAAGGATAATGTAGATATCCTTTCTAGCAATTGCATTTTAATAAATTACTGGAAAGTAATTCATTTACTTAAATACTCAAGTATGTATATTTTCTTGTATGCATATACTTTCATGGATCACACTGGTTCTCTGAGAATTCTTTGCTCAGTTTCCATGATCTCTTCCCTAGACAGAAGAGACCTCCATGGTCAAGTAGGCTGTGACTTGGAGAGTAAAAAAGTCCTACAGAATGGAGTAAATCCTACCTGTTTTTGGCCATGCAGTGACATGCAGGAATTCAGCTGAGTTATCTGAGCCAAAGTTGCAGGTAAAGAATATATTTTGGAAGGATGCTACTTTTCCAAAGTAATGTATTAATGTTCCTTACTAACGGTATATAAACATCGTTTGGAAGAATCTAACAGAAACTAATTTGTATCTAAATATTTGTATTCCAGTATTCCAGAGAAAAAATCGGTCTTTAGTTTTGATTTGCTTTGATATTCTTTCTTTTTGTTTAGTATTTTTATACATATCGTTATCAGCTATGGAAATACTACAGCCTTAAGTAGCCCAGCCTATCAATAGTGGAAGGACCACCTACAATCCAATTAAAAAATACGTTTTACTGAAAAAAAAACTATTTCACTGGTTAACATGCTTATTTGCTTATTTGTAATGCTTTTTTGTTATCAAATTCCTGTGGTCTGAAATTCTTTTAAAGGATCTTTAACCTCGGACCGTGATCTGGATTCGAACTCACGCGCTCGGATATTGGATACCTCTTGCTGGTTCACTGTGACCATATGTTGTATCTAAGTCATTATCAACTTTGCATTGTATATCTCATTTAATCGTGTAAATATTCAGTTGTTGTTATTATGTCACCTTATATACCGAATTCCCAGTCAAATGTGGCTTGAAAAAAATTGGTATTTTTTTTTTTTTTTTGTTTCGCTCTCTACACTAAAGTGCTTTGCTTTTTTTTTTTACCATGTGATTCTGGCTACACTAGAGCACAAATCAGATGACGTTTTACTAATCTTATTTCGTTATCCACGTATTCTTTTCGTCTTATCTGAATTACTGCTTTAGCCTCTTTGTTATTTTTTTTTACAGCTGGTGTGCGTAAGCCAACAGCTCCGTAAAAAAGCAACCGAGGTCTTATTGAAAATAACGCCTTATTACTAAAAGGAATAATCGGACCTTGTCATCCAATAAAACGGAACATTCTGTGACACTTTTGGTCTATAGCATTTCCTCCACAAACTTAGAATAAGGGTAATAGAAAGGATGTAAAACTCTATAGCATTTCCTCCACAAACTAAGAATAAGGGTAATAGAAAGGATGTAAAACTCTAGCATTCTTAACGCTCCATGAGACTTTCTGCTGAGAGAAAAAATGGCGCAAAAGTGAGGGTGTGACAAAATTATCGGGCGGAATTGTAACGGCTGATGTAAGCAAGGGAAATCAAATAAGCCAATGAAAATTGCACTTGGCCGTGATGTGACAATATACATTGGCGACCAGTCTATTAGAGCCAATAAGATTTGTAATAGGTCGTCACGTGGCAACTGTTACTGAACCCTAGGGAAGTCGGTTGAAATTCAAATCAGTTCCGTCATGGCTAGGTTGTGTATAAGTGGCGCTTCGCCTTGAACATTCGGAATATCATGGCAATAACGAAAAGGAGTGGCAGATAGTGATCTCAATTCCCGCCAACAATGACGATGAGGATCTTGACGACTTCCAGGCTGGCCATTGCGGAGTTATTGATCAAGGTAAGAAATTATCGGTACGAAATCCAGATATATGCCCGGGCTCTATCCTGCCAGAACATGTGAGGTGAAGATTTTGCAGATGAGGAGTTTAAGTTTAATATTTTAATATTTTAAGTTAAATATAAGGAGTTTAATATTCATATTTAATATGAATATGCTTCGCAATAACGAAATTAATGAAAGTTTTACTTCGGTGATTGGCTTTTACCCCGCAATTTCCGATACCATGTCCTGCCCGGCTATCGAGGCCGATATTGTAGCTGTGCTTTATTTGGGAAGGAGCCGAGCTGGGACGAGAGAGAACCGAGTGCTAGATTCGTTCGAAACACAAGTGCATTCAGTAAAACATTGGGGTTCATTTCTAAATTTTCCGCAACGTAATATCGATAAGGGCAAAAGCGCGTATCAGGTCAACTCGTACCCTAGTCAACTCGTAACCTCCAGCTGGTAGACTGCGCATGTTCGTACTCAATATTTGTTTATTTGATGAAGGAAAAACAATGAAAAGTACACAAGAAATGCTTATTAAAATAACTATCAACTCATTTTAGGCTGGTGTTAGGTTAGGTTAAGTTAGGCGGAGGTTACGAGTTGATCTAGCCGACGTTACGGGTTGATTAGAGTATGAGTCGACCTGGGTACGAGTTGACTAGGGTATGAGTCGACCTGGGTACGAGTTGACTAGGGTATGAGTCGACCTGGGTACGCCTTTACCGATAAGGGTATTCTACCAGCGCCTTGTGACGGTTTCATAGAAGTATAAGAACTGGATAAAAATATGACATTTACG